>CM074784.1:3967919-4116432 GCA_037355745.1 Pseudo-nitzschia multiseries | reverse complement strand
ACTCTACAGCCTGCAAAACAACCAACAGGCTGGAGTTCCCGGCTCCCCCTCTAGCATTGCTTAACCCACCAACACACCCATGAACTACAAGCATTGCACAAACAGTACTACAAGTAGGCTGGCTACTGAGGCTATCACGAATGTAGTGAGTGATAGCACACACACACACACACACAGAGCGAAAAGTAATTTTCACACAGCGAAAAGTGATTTTACAGTGTGAATTTTACAGTGTGGTGATTTTACAGTGTGATTTTACAGTGTGATTTTACAGTGTGATTTTCTTTTCTTTTCGAGGCAAAAAAATACTCTTTCCCTTCATAATCTTACCAAACTTATCTTGAGCAGAGTTGCTTTACCGTACTTGTACGATAAAGCACTCCGTCCGAGAACGCGGGATCCCACTGAACTGATCAGCAATGATCACTAGGCAGGGAATTCAGGCTCGAGATATTTTAGTCCGAAACAACTGCCTTGGCTGAAGAAAGACAATAGAGACCAGGACGAGAGAGGAATTGCTTGATAGATATTGTTTGAGGGCCCGCAAACACGTCTTGAAAAGTAACAAATCTGCATCCCTTGTGTATTTATATCAACAGGATCAAGATCCAGTTTTTCGTGATATAGGAGTAAGATTTCTTCGAATCTACGGCAGCAGCAACAACAACAATTTCATCGGGTTGATTGTCGGAAGAACGATTGTTGGAACAACGATTGTTGGAACAACGTATTGGCAACAACAATTCGACAGCAAAAGGGCATCGGTGAACAACGTGAGATAGATAAACAATGATCATGCTCTGCCAACCAAATTACAGATGATGTATTTGCTAACTTTGGAATTTCTTCTTACTATTTCAGGGACGACAATGAGGAGCCAACAAAACAAACAGTACAAGGGAGCAACAAGTCGGCGGTGGAAAGGACAGCAACGGTGGACTTTGTCCGCAACGACAAATCGAAGGCAACACGATGATGTTGGTGTGGGTGTTGGATGGATTAGATGGCGGACTTGATGCTGGACTCGATTCAATCAATTGGATTTGGTATGGGGGTTTGATTTGATTGATCGGATGGTGGATTTGGGGGGGAATACAATTCACTCTCTCGCTGTTACACTTGCTGTTCCTCTTGCTAGTTGCTATTGCAGTTGCTCTTGCTAGTCGCTATTGCTGTTGCTTTTGCTAGTTGCTATTGCTCTCGCTAGTTGCTATTGCTGTTGCTCTCGCTAGTTGCTATTGGTGTTGCTGTCGCTAGTTGCTATTGCCACTCCAAACGCTGCTGCTGCTTGTTGCTGGCTTCCTGCTGTTTGAAACGCCGGTTCAAAACGCCGGGTGAAACGCCGGTTGAAACACTGCTGCTGGCTGCTGGCTACCTGATGCTCCTCCAAAACGCCGCTGCTGGCTGCTGGCTTCCTGCTGCTCCTCCAAAACGCCGCTCAAAACGCCGCAGCCAGCATGGCTGCTGGCTGCTGGCTGCCTGCTGCTCCAAAATGCCGCTTGAAACGCTACTGCTTGCTGCTGGCTTCCTACTGCTCAAAACGCCGCTCCGAAACGCCGCTACTGGCTGTTGGCTTCCTGCTGCTCCTCCAAAACGCCGGTCCAAAACACCGCTGCTTGCTGCTGGCTTCCTGCTGCTCCTCCAAAACGCCAGTCCAAAATGCTGCTGCGTGCTGCTGGCTTCCTGCTGCTCCTCTAAAGCACCGGTCCGAAATGCCGGTCCAAAACGCCGCTGCTGGCTGCTGGCTTCCTGCTGCTTGAAACGCTGCTTGAAACGCTGCTCAAAACGGCGCTCAAAACGGCGCTCAAAACGGCCCTTGATTGCTGTCCAATTGCCATTGGATTGCCATTCCCTGTCAAAAAATAGTAGAGTAACATGCTGGGGTTTGAATCTGGTAGGGTTTGTACATGTCTGCCTCCATTGTCTCCTCTATCCAAGGGGAAAGAGATGGGCCGGAGCAGGGTCATTGTTGTCTTTGTCGTTGGCTTGTTTTTTTGTATCTTCGTCATTCAGATTCGTCTTATTCACCATTGAATACCCTTCCCAATAAAAATTGAAGTAGAGTAACGTGTAAGTATTTGAGTTGGTGGCATTTTGTACTATTTGTACTGTGGTGAGCCCTTATGGTCTGTTCTACGGTAGGAGAAATAGAATGGTTGTCAAAATGGAAATGTTGTTCGTTGTATCTTCGTACTAATTTGCCATTGGATTGCCCTTCAATTACCATTCCCGGTCAGCAAATCAGTAGAATAACATGCTGGCATTCAAACCTGGTAGGGGTTGTACATGTCTGCCTCCATTCTCTTCTTTATCCAAGGGGAAAGAGATGGGTCGGAGTAGGTTCCATAGTGGTTGTTGTCTTTGCCGTTTGAATACCCTTCCTGATCAAAAATGAAGTAGAGTAACGTGTAGGTATTTGAGTTGGTGTCATTTTGTACTATTTGTATGGTGGTGAACCTTCATGGTCTGTTCTAGTGAAGGAGAAACAGAAGGGTTGTGGCAGGGCTGTCAAAATGGAAGTTAATGACTTCGGTGATTTTGATGATCAGAATTCCTATCAAAAATAAATAATGTCTTTGAGGGTTTTTCTGATGTGTTTGCAGGGTCTTTTCACTTGTTCTGTTTTTGAAGAGATATCAGTGTACGGAGCACACACATGTTCATTACCTGTAGACTTGTACATGGTTTTTGTACTGTGTATTTATTGTGGTATTTTGTACACAGTGTGGAATGCAACAACGGAGCAAATAAACACTTCTTAAAATAATTTTATTTCATATCTTGGGTTAAGGTTAAGAAATTTGGTAGCGAGAAATAGATTTTTTAAATCAAGTTAGTGAAAAAATTGAGAGATCAATGGACATTTTGAGTCATCGGGAAGAGTTTTGGTCGCAACCTGTGGGGGGTCAAAACTCTTCACCACAAAAATTGTGAATTTAAAAAAATGCCCTTGCGCATAACAAAGGAAGGGTTGATTTTCTGAAAATAGGACTTGCAAGGGGTCGCGTTGGGTCGCGTGACAGTTATCGGGCGACTTCTCATTCCATGATCATAGAGGGTCTTTAACGTCCAACCAAGGGGTTAAGATGGTGATTAACCAGTGATCAGTTGGCAACCGGTTCCTGCTTTCATTGTTGTGTGAGCCTCTTGTTGCGTGGTCTCGCAATCTTTCTTTCTTCGTTTGGAAGCGGAAGCTGATTGTTAACTGCCTGAACCCTACTAGTACTAGTAGTACTACTAGCTTGAATGAGTCCTTGTTGTTGGGTCTGATAACAAGCTCTGATTTCTATGTTGTATCCTCGTTTCTTATCTCATACACAGTACTACTACTAGTAGTAGTACTAGTTAAAAGATTAGTTATGTATTCAAGTAGATTCTAAAATTGTAAGCATTAAGATTAATGTGACATCCGGATCACTCCTCTACTACTATCGTACCGGTAACGGTAGCATCTCTTCTGATCTCTCTTTATTACTAGTCATACCGGTATCGGTAGGTGCGCTGAGTTGAATCCTACTTCTACTACCGGTATTTATTCGTCCGTTAGATCGAGCCATAGGTGCGTGGCTTAGGCTAGTTGATAAGAGTGACTTAACTTGGTCTGTCAGTCGTATGTCATAGTCTGTATGTACCACCGCGTACGTCTGTACGTCATACGGCGCACTCATACGGCGCATTTTCTAGATCGAGTCATCGAAAAATCCTATCGGCGCAACATTCCCATAAGATACTATCACTCACTACGTTTGTGATTAGCTTCAGTAGCCAACCTACTTGTAGTACTGGATGTGAAATGCTTGTAGTTCATTGGTGTGGTGGTGGGTTAAGCAGTGCTAGAGGGGGATCCGGAACTCTGGTTGTATTGCCTAGAGGCTATTAAATTCCTTTCGTGTCCAGCAGTACCAAAGCTACACGACGGCAGTTATTCTATTTGTACAAATCAATGAGTCCCGTATCAACCAAGTAATCAATTCCCACGGCAGATCAATTCCCATGGCACATCAATTCCCATCGCGTATTAGCGGTGAGCAATCCCTGTTTTCTAATATTGCCCTTGTTCTTCGGTGAGCAAACTTTGATTTCTCGGGAAATATCACATGACCTACGGGAGCAATTCCTGATTTTATTGATAAACAATATCATGGAATCTTCCTAAGAGAACAAGAGAAGGAAACTGTTGTCAGAAGCTTCTCACACAATATATATACATACGGATATATACGGTCAACAATCAATGCATGTACGGAAATAATCAGGCAAGTAATCTCATCACTACGCAACAGCAGTGTTGCAACGTATTTCACCTCAATAAAAGAGATATCTTGCGTTTTGGCAAGATTTCACTTTATCTTATACTTTTAACATTCAACTTGATTATATCTCCAAAATTCACACTAGTTGCTACCAACTACCTGTAATCTACATTACTAAGGTCTGTCTCACTGTATCTGAACACGTTCACAGTAAGAAGAGATCTGGCGTTTCCATAGTCTCACCTGTAGTCCGATTGTCTGTTGCCAAAAGTATCCAACCACAATTGTCACGCGTAGAGTACAATTGTTCATCTAATAACACACTAACGGCAGCATTGCTGTTCTTCAGAAGCCTTTGAATCAGACTCTCAACAGACCGGATTAAGAAGGAAAATAATAGATTAACAGTTTGCAAGCTCCAAGGTAGCTTGCATATGGAGAGCAAGCAAGAAAGTGAACACAATCCCTACGGCTAGGCATATGCCAATTGCACATTGTCTACAAAGTCGTTTCCCTTTCTCCACACGATTCCTCCGACAACTCAGACATCTTGAGAGCAAACATGCCAGCCAATCCCGGAGGTAATGGGACCAACGACGAAGATGATGACAACCGTAGATGCAATCAGTCTTCCTAGTTTTGACAACCATATGAAGTTGAATACTTGTGTATCCATATTCTGCATCACGAAGGAAGAAGATAGCTTTCTGTGTAAGGCTCTTCTCGAAGGAGGATTGCATGAGTGATCAACTTTTCTCGATGCCCTCCTTGAACATAGTTTTGCTGGCGAACTTACCTACATGGATACCAGTAGCGGACTACCAACCCAACTTCACCAATCCATCCAATGGACCATTGAAGCACTTGCGGACTTCACTAAGGATTTACACAAGAGCAAAAAAGATTGGAGGGATGTAGAATCATATTCATACGACAACTTCAGTGCCTTCCGTATGACACGTGCACTGCGTCTTCAAAACAAATCTATCTTGAATCCTCCAGCTCCTCCTCCAGGAACAAGCAAGAACAAGTCCCCACAACAAGTACGGTGCGAGTCTTGGTGCAAAAAATCACAAGATGAAAAGTCATTCACGCCCCTCACGAATGACTCAAGGTTCAAACTTTGGCTCGTCGGCTTCAAGGCAAAGGTTGAAGCGTATGATAGTGACACCAAAACGTTTCTTGATGAAACCACCTGGCCACCTGCTGCATTACAAGGTTTCACGCGTGATCTCTTTGTCAAACAATGTGCCTTCTTCTGGGTTCTTATGTTAGAATTTTCAAAAGCGACTTATCAGCGTCATGCGTTCACAGTCATTCCATCACATGCAATGGCCGGCAAGCGTATTTTGATTTTGTAAACCTACACAGTGAATCAAAGGCCAAGGTGTACGACAACTCGACTCAATTGCAAGGGTTACTGAAGTTGAGTCTCGACAAGTGGAAAGAATCCAAGGTAAAGTTTATCACAAACTGGTTCGAAGAGTTGAACCACCTCAATAAACTTCGTCCTCCCAATAAACCTCTTGAGTACCATACAGTCAAATCAGCATTGTGCCAGGGCCTGCTATTTGAGCTTTCAACTAAGCGAACAGTTTGCCAAAGTCAATGACCCTGGTGGCCCGAATAGTAACATCACGGATATCCAAGCTGAAGACGCTGCTATCCACAAGCTCAAGATCACACTCTTACTCGAGGCTACCCGTCTCGACTCTCAGTCAGCAATGTCTGCTCCGAAATCTACGGTATGTGCTCATATTCACGAGTTCTCTTCCAATCAGGGACACAATTCTAGCGAATATGCTCTTCCTATTGAATTTGAAGGTGACTATCAAAACTATGCGGTATTCAAGGCAGGACGTTTGCCTGATCCTTTCACACGTTTACCAACTGGCATATGGAAGGCATTATCACGTCAAGACATGAAGAATTGGCTGAATTTTCTCCCGGAAGGCAAGAAAATAGTAGTCGCTTCCTTGCAATCTGAATTGCTTCCCGACAGTCAACCGGACCCCAACGCCATTAAGCCCATCACTCGAAAAGCTTATACGCATGATCATTCTGTCACGTTCCTCAAAGATGATACATTGAGTGGTGATAACCATACCAATGCTTCAGAAGATCTACAGCCGGCTGTTGAAAACGATCAGCGAGGCGTCTTCCACGCATCACTTGGTGTCTACAAGTCTCAGACCTCTTCCTCCAAGGACCAGCAACCCCTCAAGTCATCCGTGTCACCTGCTCATCCTGCCAGATTCCTCTATGAGAACCCTGACATCCGATACCAAAGGGATGGTGACACTCTTGTGCCCGTTGGAAAATCTTCCTACTTGGTTAATTTTCACAAATGGTACAAACCTGAAGACGACTTAACCCTTCAACATGAAAACCAAGTATCCGCATATACCTATTGTGCTCATAAGGCTACTGTCTCCAATCCTAGATTTGCTATGGTTGACCGTGGTGCCAATGGTTGTATCATTGGTAATGATGCATGTCTCATTTCTAAGGATATCCCACCTCGGTATGTTAATGTCACCGGCATCAACAATCACCAAGTGCAGAATATTCCCATTGCAACATGCGGAGCATATTCTGTTTCAAATAGAGGTCCCACTATCCTCATTTTTAACAAATGCGCATATACAGGAAGACACCCCTCTATCCTGTTGTCTGGTCAGATGGAAGCATACTTCTCTACCGTCAATGACACATCCATCAAAGCGGGCGGTGGACAAGTCATCACCACAACTGATGGATACGCATTGCCCCTCAGCATCAGTCATGGCCTACCATATCTCGCCATGCGCAAGTATACCACTGATGAATTCAACACGTTGCCACATGTTATCATGACATCCGATAAACATTGGGACCCTTCCGTTCTTGATACCATCATCAGTGCTAAGGACGAAACCTTCCTTCAGAAGTATCCACCCCCAACCACAGCAGCTCCCTTACCCTACATATGACAAATATGGGAACCCACTTTGTCTTGAAGGCTTGGATATATCTGTATCTCCTGGTTTGTCCACGGTTACCTCTCTCAGTTTGTATTCCAGTCAATGCACTCGATCGGCTTTTCTTCCTATTGATGATCATGGCATCAACGATCGCTCCTTCTGGCTTACTCCAACAGATTATGACCATCAGGAACATCTAGCTTGTTGTATCCCGTCTCCGACGCCTGATACAATCCTTGCCTTCCCTACAGCCTATACTGCTGATGACACACCCCGTGTCGCAGCTACACCTCGTGAACGTTATCCTAACGAGCATGACTACTTATCCCTGAAACCCTCCTTTTGCTGGGTTTCTACGGACCGCATCAAAGCTACTTTTGCCAATTCTACGCAATATGGTTCCTTACCTGTTAGCCCAGATGGTAACCTCTTCAAACGCTTTCATTCTCCTCAACCGGCAATGAATGTTCGACCATTTAATGATGCCGTATTGTCTGATGTTGTGTACTCCGACGTCCTAGCAATTGACGGCGGTTCCAAACTTGCACAAATCTTCTTTGGCCGCCAATCCCATATCATTCATGTCGAAGCAATGCGCGAACCACCGGTGATTTCCTATCATGTTTCCAGAACTTCGTTCAAAAATGGGGTAGACCTCTTTGTCTCTTATGTGACCATGGATCCTACCAGTCCAGTAAGCGTGTCATTGGTTATCTCAAGATGTTATGGATTGGACTCTGGCAGAGTAAAGCTTATCACCAACACCAGAACCAATTTGAACGTAGATATCAAACTTTCAAATGTATCGTCAACCGTGTCATGGACCGCACCGGGACACCTCCACATCTATGGTTGCTGTGTATGACATATGTTGCTGGTCTCCTCAATGTTATTTCAGATCCTACTCTATCTGATAAACAACCAATCTTCATTGCTACGGGTTCTCTTGGTGACATCAGCGCATATACCAGTTTCTTTTGGTTTGAACCTGTTTACTTCAAAACCAATGATTCACCATTTGGTACCCAGTCCACCAAACGCCTCGGTCATTTTGTTGGCGTTACCAAACATGTTGGCAATGGCCTATGCTTCCAGATCTGGGACCCTGTTACTAAGAAATTGCTTGACCGTTCTGGTGTTCGCTCAGCTCTTACACCTGAATCGCGCAATAAACGTGCGGGCCTGTTTACAGACGATGGTTTCGTTGCGTGGCTTAAAGCAAAGGACGCAGCAAACTGACTGTATGCAACCGGTGACGCTCCTATGATCATGAAACATGGGGAGCATACAACCACGGTTGTCCCAACTATGGAGTCCAAACCACAGGACGTCCCAACTGCTCCTACTACTGCAGAATCCTCCACGGACTCTGACACCAAGACGCGTTTTGATAATCCTACAGCACCCAAAGAAACCATTCCTATGGCACCTGACGAACACCACGCTACGGCATCTGCTACTCAGCCACCTGATGACAGCAAACCTCCAGCAACTGGTAATCAGTATCTTATCAAACCACCCACCCACCCCTTGTTACCAAGCTTTCTCTATCAGAAGGTCGATGACAGCCCAAGCTTGTCTCATTCTCCACTCCCTAACAACTATGGGGAGAGTTTTGATGGTCCTCCTACAACACACATCTTCAGCAAGACATCCGATCGAGTTCTCCTTACTGAAGATGATTCTGATCCACCGGAGCTAGCATATTTTGATGTTCGTGACGTCACAACTCCACACATCAACCCTGCTACTCCTACAGTAGACCCATCACAGGTAGTTGTTACCGACGTAGAAGGGAATGTGCAATTTGATGATGATGGCCAACCGCTCACCATACCGACCATCCCAATTGCCGACCTACAAGGCCAATCTTTCCTCGTACCCAATTCCGATGGTACTTGGAAGCGCCTTACCATCGTTGATGTAGAAGACAGTTTTGAACTCAATAAAGATTTCATCAAATTCAAGTGCAAGCATTCTGATGATGAACTTGAAGGTATCATTGCATACAACGATGTCATGAACTACATCCACCGTGATTTGACCGAAGAAGATGGCAAGTTTTGGTCGTTTCACCTCATCCTAGGACACCAAGGTCCATTGGATAACAAGCACCCTCAATACAAAGGCTCCAAGTATAACCTTTGGATTGAATGGGGAAACATGGAACGGACATATGAACCATTAGCCAACATTGCGGCTGATGATCCTGTTACCGTTGCCAAATATGGGAAAGACAACAACTTGCTTGACCTCCCAGGTTGGAAACGTCTCAAACAAATCACCAACCTAGCACGACAAACCAAGAAACTTGATCGCCTTGTGCATCAAGCTAAACTTCGGTCTTTCCGTACCACCCCACAGTACCAATATGGATTCAAGGTACCTCGTAACCACAAAGAAGCCATCCAATTCAACCACGCCAATGGGAACCACAAGTGGGAAGAGGCCATTACTCTTGAAATGGAACAACTCAAGGAATAGAATACCTTCATTGACAAAGGAATTTATAAGGCAAGCTCCATTCCAAAGGGGTTTCAACAGATCAAGGTACACATGATATATGCCGTCAAACATGATGGTAGACACAAGGCTTGTCTTGTTGCAAATGACAATCTTACTGAAGCTCCCGTCCACAGTGTATACGTCGGTGTCGTATCACTCCGCGGTCTATGTATGTGCCTGTTCCTAGCTGAACTGAACAGTCTGGAAGCATGGGGTACAGATATCAGAAAGGCTTATCTTGAAGCAGTGACCTGCGAGAAAGTCTGTATCAAGGCAGGTCCAGAATTTGGATCACTAGAAGGTCACCTCTTGATCATCTACAAGGCCCTATATGGACTCAGATCATCAGGTAAGTGCTTCGGTGATTTACTAGCAGCATGCCTTGTCAAACTTGGATTCGAAAGGTCTCGCGCCGAACCGGAGATCTTCCTCAAGCCTGGAATGAACAAACATGGGGAGCGTGTATATGAACTCATATGTGCATATGTTGACGACCTCTGTCTATGCATGGCTGATCCCAATTCGTTTCTGGAGATCCTACAGTCAGAGCCATACAACTTCAAGCTGAAGGGATCTGGGCCTACTATGAACTTCCACCTAGGCTGCGGTTTTGAATGTGATGAGCATGGAGTCCTCTGCATGAACCCCATTAAAGTCATTGAGAAGATGGAAGCATCATATGAACAAATGTTCGGATGCAAACCTAACACTAGGTTCCAATCACCCATTGCCAAGAACGATCATCCTGAATTAGACTCATCGGCATTCCTTGAAGATACTGGTATCCAGATATACCAAAGCATGATGGAATCACTTCAATGGATCATTGCCATTGGACGATTCGATGTCCAAACCGCTGCAATGTCCATTTCGAGTTTTAGGGCCCAACCCAGAGAAGGACACCTTGACCGTGCCAAACGTATCTATGGGTACATCTCCAAGTTCAGACATTTCAAAATCAGGTTTAGAGTGGAACCTCCGGATTTTTTTTGACTGAAACGGACACCATTGATTGGTCCAACACCGTCTATGGGGAGCATCCTGAAGAGCTACCCGACAACGCTCCTGCACCACTCGGGAAGATAGTAGTGTTGACACACTTCTATGATGCAAACCTCATGCATGACATTCTCAGTGGAAAGGCTGTAACCGGCATCATTCACTTTGCAAACAAGACTCCCATGATGTGGTTCTCAAAGAAACAAGCCACTACGGAAACGGCAACATTTGGAGCCGAATTTGTTGCAGGAAGAACCTGCATTGAGCAAATTGTTGACTTATGTCACTCATTCCGATATCTCGGAACACGAGTCTATGACATCTCCTACTCGTGGGGAGATAACAAGAAGATGATTCAGACATCAACCTTTCCCTATGCAAGGTTGCATAAACGCCATCATATCCTATCGTATCACTACGTGCGAAGCATGATAGCGAAAGGCTTCATCCAAATGCTGCACATTCCCGGTAAGGATAATTGTGCAGATATCCTCACTAAGCATTGGGGATACTCAGTTGTGTATCCACTGCTCAAGCCCATCTTCCACTTCTGTGGAAATACTGGCAACCTCCTACAAGATAATGGAAGCATCATTTAAACGTGATGACCTTTCACAAGGAAACATGGGGAGTATTAAATTCCTTTTGTGTCCAGCAGTACCAAAGCTACACGACGGCAGTTATTCTATTTGTACAAATCAATGAGTCCCGTATCAACCAAGTAATCAATTCCCACGGCAGATCAATTCCCATGGCACATCAATTCCCATCGCGTATTAGCGGTGAGCAATCCCTGTTTTCTAATATTGCCCTTGTTCTTCGGTGAGCAAACTTTGATTTCTCGGGAAATATCACATGACCTACGGGAGCAATTCCTGATTTTATTGATAAACATATCATGGAATCTTCCTAAGAGAACAAGAGAAGGAAACTGTTGTCAGAAGCTTCTCACACAATATATATACATACGGATATATACGGTCAACAATCAATGCATGTACGGAAATAATCAGCAAGTAATCTCATCACTACGCAACAGCAGTTGCAACGTATTTCACCTCAATAAAAGAGATATCTTGCGTTTTGGCAAGATTTCACTTTATCTTATACTTTTAACATTCAACTGATTATATCTCCAAAATTCACACTAGTTGCTACCAACTACCTGTAATCTACATTACTAAGGTCTGTCTCACTGTATCTGAACACGTTCACAGTAAGAAGAGATCTGGCGTTTCCATAGTCTCACCTGTAGTCCGATTGTCTGTTGCCAAAAGTATCCAACCACAATTGTCACGCATAGAGTACAATCGTTCATCTAATAACACACTAACGCAGCATTGCTGTTCTTCAGAAGCCTTTGAATCAGACTCTCAACAGACCGGATTAAGAAGGAAAATAATAGAGGCCGGTCCCTTAGTTTGCTGTGCCCACACACACCGGCGTACAGGCGCTGCAGGGGAGATGCCAGTGGTAGGGTAGAGGGCTTGGGCATAGACCCTCATGGAGGAAGTGACAGTTGCTGCGCGGACCAGGGTTAAAACCCCATTGCCGAAGTAACTGGCAAGCTTGAGGGATGGGCCGAAGGGAAAGCTGGGAGAGAAGTTGCTTTGGAGATGAAGGACTTGGCGCGCACAGGCTGCAACCAGGCAGCAGAGTGCGTTGCCACTCCTGGCATGAGCCACCACTTCTCCTTTGTCTCCATTCTTCTGTGTGGTGAAGGTGAGAGTGACAGAGGTAGCACCTTGGAGCTTGGAGCTCATGAACAGGGCCATCGTGTTGGATGAATTTGGAGCCCAGATAGAAGGAGACATCCTGGAGGAGGAAGGCTTGGTCATCCCTGGTAGTACCGGTGTACTCACCAGGGCGTAGACAGAAAAAGAAGGCTATGCAGATCATGTTGACAATGGCCTGTCTGGTGGGGGAGGGGGAGTCATGGTATGCAAAGTGAAGGGCATGCATGACCAGGGTGATGGGAACCGGCTTGACCCTGGAGGGGGCCGGGTCCAGCTTGGCATAGCCCATGAACTGGGCAGTTAGCCGGAAGTCAAGACTGCCTGTGGAGTTGGTGCAGGGGTCTTTGGCCCCCAAGCAGGCCAGCATTTGTCCCACTGACAAGATGGTGTCCGATACTGTGTGAGATTGGATGGGCTTGTGGCTACGAGACAGTCGGCCATCATGGAGGCGTTTGGCAAAGACTCGGAAGATGGGGATTGGATTTTGAACCAACTGGAGTCATGGGTCAAAGCCTTGAGACAGACAGAATTGAACCCATTGGTCCCAATGGGTATCCTTGCGCCTGGCATAGAGCTCAGTAACTGAAGCTTGCATGGTCGCCTGGATAGTGCCAATGTCAGTGCGGAATGCATGGGAGGCCTGAGATGGCATAAGGTCCAGGGCAAGTCCTGGGGATAGGTGGTGTTAAAGTGATGGAGCAAGGCAGTGTCAGAGAGGGCAGATCAAGAGAGGAGGTCAGCAAGGTGATTGAGGGGGCCGGGGATGTAATCCCTGAGGGGGACATATTGGTAGAGTTGTTGGTGCAGTGCTTGGACGCGGAGAAGGTAGGCTGCAGGCCCGGTGGTGGGGATGGCGCCCTTCCTTTGCCAATAGAAAGCTGCTGTGTTGTTGTAGCAGTTGTGGGTTGTTCAGGCTTGGACACCAGCGGCCTGTGCCAGAATATCATTATGGGCAATAGAGCCGGCCAGTCCAAGGTCACTTTTGTTGATGGTGCCCGCAGGGTTGTCAAAGGAGACAAGCTGGGTGGATACCCACTTGGGGAATGCAGGCTATTATTTTCCTTCTGAATCCGATTCGTTGAGAGTCTGATTCAAGGACTTCTGACAAACAGCAACGCTGTGTTAGTGTGTTAGTAGACAAACGATTGTACTCTACGCGTGGCAATTGTGTTTGGATACTTTCGGCAACGGATAATCGACTACAGGCGAGACTAGGGAAACGCCAGATCTCTTCTTGCTGTGACTTATTCAGATTGCAGCGAGACAGACCTTGATATGTAGATTACAGGTAGTTGGTAGCAACTAGTGTGAATTTTGGGATATAAATCAGTTGAATGTTAAAAGTATGAGATAAAGTGAAATCTTGCCGAAATGCAAGATATCTCTTTTATTGAGATGAATACGTTGCAACTGCTGATGCGTAGTGCTGAGATTACTCGCTGATTATTTCCGTACATGTATTAGTCGTTGGCCATATATATTTGTATGCATGTATATGTATTGTGTGAGAATCACATGCCAACGGTTTTCTTCTCTTGTTCCGTTAGGAAGACTCCATGAAATGTTTATCATTAAGGTCAGGAATTGCTCCCGTAGCTCGTGTGATATTTTATGAAATCAGAGTTTGCTCACCGAAGAACAATGGCAATATCGTAAGACAGGGATTGCTCACCGTTTATGCGCGATGGGAATCGATGCGCCGTGGGAATCGATATGCCGTGGGAATCGATTACTTAGATGGATACGGGACTCATTGATTCATGCGCATAGGAAATCTACCCTTTGGTAGCTTTGGTACTTCTGGT
The DNA here is from genome assembly GCA_037355745.1 of Pseudo-nitzschia multiseries. Taxonomy (NCBI): domain Eukaryota; phylum Bacillariophyta; class Bacillariophyceae; order Bacillariales; family Bacillariaceae; genus Pseudo-nitzschia; species Pseudo-nitzschia multiseries. Next base: position 4,102,171 of record CM074784.1, on the reverse strand, counting down.
CACGAAAGGAATTTAATACTCCCCATGTCTCCTCGTGAAGGGTCATCACGCTCTACATGATGCTTCCATCATCCTGGAGAAGGTCGCCAGTATTCCCACAGAAGTGGAAGATGGGCCTGAGCAGTGGATACACAACTGAGTGACTCCAATGCTTGGTGAGAATGTCTGCACAGTTATCCTTACCTGGGATGTGCATCATTAAAATGAAACCTCTTGCTATCATGCTCCGTACGTAGTGAAACGATAGAATGTTATGACGCTTATGCAACCTTGCGTAAGGAAAGGTCGACGTTTGGATCATCTTTTCGTTGTCACCCCAAGAGTATGAGATATCATGTACTCGTGTTCCGAGATATCGGAATGAGTGGCGTAGATCGACAATCTGTTCGATGCAAGTTCTTCCTGCAACAAATTCAGCTCCAAAGGTGGCTGTTTCCGTAGTAGACTGCTTCTTCGAGAACCACATCATGGGAGTCTTGTTCGCGAAATGAAGAATGCCGGTAACGGCCTTGCCACTGAGAATATCATGCATGAGGTTGGCATCATAGAAGTGTGATAACACTACTGTCTTTCCAAGGGGTGCAGGAGCGTCGTCGGGTAGCTCCTCAGAATGCTCCCCATAGACGGTGTTGGACCAGTCGATGGTGTCGGGTTTAGTCAATATAAAATCGGGCGGTTCCACGCGGAATCTGATTTTAAAATGTCTAAACTTGGAGATATATCCATAGATACGTTTAGCACGTTCGAGATGCCCATCTCGTGGCTGAGCTCTGAAACTTGAGAGCGTCATCACGGCTGTTTGTACATCGAAACGGCCAATAGCGATGATCCATTGCAGTGAACCGATCATACTTTGGTATTTCTGTATATCGGTTTCTTCAAGAAAGGCTGAGGAGTCCAATTCAGGATGATCGTTCTCTGCGATGGGTGATCGGAACCTAGTGTTAGGTTTGCATCCGAACATTTGTTCGTAAGATGCTTCCATCTTTTCGATGAACTTTATGGGATTCATGCACAGAACACCATGTTCGTCGCGCTCAAATCCACATCCTAAATGAAAGTTCATAGGTCCGGATCCCTTCAATTTGAAGTTATATGGTGACGATTGCAATATCTTCAAGAAGGAATTGGGATCTGCCATGCAGAGACATAGGTCATCGACATATGTGCATATAAGCTCATATACCCGTTCGCCATGCTTGTTCGTTCCGGGTTTGAGGAATATTTCCGGTTCTGCGCGGGATCTTTCGAAGCCGAGTTCGATGAGACAAGCCGCGAGTAAGTCTCCAAAGCACTTGCCTGAAGACCTGAGACCATATAGGGCTTTGTAAATGACCAACAGGTGACCCTCCAACGATCCGAATTCGGGACCTGCCTTGATGCATACTTTCTCGCAGGTGACTGCTTCTAAGTAGGCGTTACCTATGTCGGTGCCCCATGCTTCTAGATCGTTGAGTTCAGCTAGGAATAGGCACATACGTAGACCGCGAAGAGATACTACGCCTGCGTAAACACTGTGGATAGGGGCCTCAGTGAGATTACCGTTAGCAACGAGGCGAGCCTTGTGTCTTCCGTCGTGTTTGACAGCGTATATCATGTGTACCTTGATCTGTTGGAATCCCGTGGGAATGGAGCTTGTCTTGTATACGCCTTTATCAATGAATGTATTGTATTCATTGAGTTGTGCCATTTCCAGAGTGGTGGCATCTTCCCATTTGGTGTTTCCGTTGGCTTGATCAAATCGGAGGGCTTCTTCGTGGCTACGAGGAACTTTGAATCCATATTGATACTGCGGAGTGGTACGGAAGGAACGTAGTTTGGCTTGGTGCACGAGTCGATCAAGTTTCTTGGTTCGTCGGGCTAGGTTGGTGATTCTTCTGAGATGTTTCCAACCCGGGAGATCAAGCAAGTTGTTGTCTTTCCCATATTTTGCAACGGTGACCGGGTCGTCGGCTGCAATGTTGGCCAGAGGTTCATATGTGCGTTCCATATTCTCCCATTCAATCCTATTAAATTCCTTTCGTGACCAGAAGTACCAAAGCTACCAAAGGGTAGATTTCCTATGCGCATGAATCAATGAGTCCCGTATCCATCTAAGTAATCGATTCCCACGGCATATCGATTCCCACGGCGCATCGATTCCCATCGCGCATAAACGGTGAGCAATCCCTGTCTTACGATATTGCCATTGTTCTTCGGTGAGCAAACTCTGATTTCATAAAATATCACACGAGCTACGGGAGCAATTCCTGACCTTAATGATAAACATTTCATGGAGTCTTCCTAACGGAACAAGAGAAGAAAACTGTTGGCATGTGATTCTCACACAATACATATACATGCATACAAATATATATGGCCAACGACTAATACATGTACGGAAATAATCAGCGAGTAATCTCAGCACTACGCAACAGCAGTTGCAACGTATTCATCTCAATAAAAGAGATATCTTGCATTTCGGCAAGATTTCACTTTATCTCATACTTTTAACATTCAACTGATTTATATCCCAAAATTCACACTAGTTGCTACCAACTACCTGTAATCTACATATCAAGGTCTGTCTCGCTGCAATCTGAATAAGTCACAGCAAGAAGAGATCTGGCGTTTCCCTAGTCTCGCCTGTAGTCGATTATCCGTTGCCGAAAGTATCCAAACACAATTGCCACGCGTAGAGTACAATCGTTTGTCTACTAACACACTAACACAGCGTTGCTGTTCGTCAGAAGTCCTTGAATCAGACTCTCAACGAATCGGATTCAGAAGGAAAATAATAGATTAACAGTCGCAAGCTCTAAGAAGGCTTGCACACAAGAAGGAACAGGAACGGAATTGAACATAATCCCTACGCTGGCATATGCACGTCGCACATCGCACAAGAAGCAGTTCCCATTCTCAGTTACCACGCACCTCTTTTCAAGGCTCCGAACCACCACAGATGCCGAACATACCGGTAATGCCCGTCAATGCACTCGGAGGCGAAGAAAAGAATGACGCCGAAGTCACCACTATCGAACGCTTTCCCAGCTTCGATGCTGATATGAGAAAGATACTCATATCATTACTCAACGTAACAAGTGAGATTACTAGCAAGTTGTGCCATTTCTCAGAGAAGGCGGATTATGCGAGTGGAAATCGTTCCTCGACGCACTTATCGAACCGGATTTTGCATGCGAACTTACCTATATGGAGCAAGGATTGGCAACGCATATCCCTCGATCCATCCAAAGGAGCATAGAAGCACTTGCGGATTTCGCTATCGTCCTACAAGAAGAAGGTGTTGACCTAGGAGAAGACGAGAAGGACTGGAAAGATGTAAAGTCATATACATACAGGGAATTCCAGGCATTCCGCGGAGAGCGTGCCCAACGCTTACGTAACGAATCTGTTCTGAACCCACCACCTCCTCCGGCGGGAAGTAACAAAAAGTCCCCTCAGCAGGTAAAGTACGAATCATGATGCCGAAAAGCACGAGATGAAAAGTCCTTTACACCCCTCACGAATGACTCGAGGTTCGAACACTGGCTCGTCGGTTTCAAAGCTAAACTCGAGGCATACAACATCGATACAGAGACATTCCTCGATGAAACTTGGCCTCCAGCCACGCTTGTGGGTTACACCCGTGATCTCTACGTCAAACAATGTGCCTTTTTCTGGGTACTAATGTTGGAAGTCTTCAAGAGTGACCTTTCTGCATCCTGTGTACACAGTCATTCTACCACTCGTGATGGACGCAAGGCCTACTTCGACTTCGTAAACCTTCATAGCCAATCAAAAGCAAAGGTATACGACAACTCGACCCAGCTACAAGCGTTGCTCAAGTTGAACCTCAACAATTGGAGGGAATCCAAAGTGAAATTCATCACACATTGGTTTGATGAATTGAATCACCTCAACAAGCTCCGTCCTCCCAACAAGCCACTCGAGTATCACACTGTAAAATCAGCATTGTGTCAGGCATGTTATTCCAGCTTCCAGCTAAGCGAACAGTTTGCCAAAGTCAAGGATCCAGGTGGGGCGAATAGCACCATAACGGATGCAGTTGCCGAAGCCGCTGCTATCCACGATCTTAAAATCACGCTTTTACTCGAAGCAACTCGACTTGATTCCCAGTCTGCGATGTCTGCTCCTCGGTCGACCGTACGTGCACACGTTCATGATTTCTCTTCTGACTCGATCCTAGACCATGATGACTATGCTCTCCCCATCGAATTTGAAGGAGACTATCAAGATTATGCTGTGTTCAAGGCTGGACGTACCCCTGACCCTACCACAAGGTTGCCTACAAACATATGGAAGGCCTTATCACGTCAGGACATGAAGAGTTGGCTCAGTTTTTCTCCGGAAGGCAAGAAAATCGTGGTTGCCTCATTGCGACACGACTTACTTAATACTAACCAACCTGACCCCAACAGTGTCAAACCCATTACCCAAAAGGCATACCAACATGAACACTTGGTATCTTTTCAAGAAGACGATACTTCAACCAAGGATGAGCATGCCAATTCTGCAGCAGACCTACATCCTGCTGTAGAGAATGATCGTAGAGGCGTTTTCCATGCATCTCTAGGTGTATACAAATCCACGACCTCCTCGTCTAAGGACCAGCGACCTCTCAAGTCTTCCGTGTCACCCGCACATCCAGCTCGATTCCTCTCAAACAACCCTGACATTCAGTACAAAAAGGATGGTGACACCCAAATACCTGTCGGAACACCATCGTATTCCGCCAATTTTCACCAGTGGTATACTCCCGAGGATGATCTCACCTTTCCTAATGATGGTCCCCTAACGTCATACACATACCGTATACACAAAACTACGGTTACTAGCCCTGGTTTTGCCATGGTCGATCGCGGCGCAAATGGCTGCATCATCGGTAATGATGCATGTCTCATCTCCAAGGATATTCCACCACGATATGTTAACGTCACCGGCATTAACAATCATCAGGTACAAAACATTCCCATTGCTACTTGCGGAGCATATTCCATGTCGAACAGAGGCCCCGTCATTCTTATTTTCAATGAATGTGCCTATACAGGACGACATCCTTCGATATTGTCATCCGGCCAGATGGAAGCATATTTTTCCACTGTAGACGACACGTCCATCAAAGCAGGCGGAGGACAGGTCATCACCACCTCCGATGGCTATGCACTGCCTCTTAGCATACGACACGGCTTACCATACCTTGCGATGCGAAAGTATACGACTGTCAAATTTGACACGCTGCCACATGTCATCATGACGTCCGATAAACATTGGGACCCATCTGTTCTCGATACCACGATCAGTGCAAAGGATGAACAGTTTCTCCAGAAATATCCTCCCCAACCACAGCAACTCCCTTATGCCGATTACGACGAATATGGGAACCCACGCTGCCTTGAAGGGTTCGATATATCTGTTTCTCCCGGGTCCTCCACGGTCACATCCCTCAGCTCGTATTCCAGCCATTCCACCCGATCTCCCTTTCTTCCAATTGATGATCATAAGAACAACAATCGCTCCTTTTGGCTTACTTCCACTGACTACGCTCATCAAGAACGTCTCGCATGCTGCGCGCCAACCGCAGTCTCTGGAACAGTCACTGCGTTTCCGACAGATTGTACAGCCAGTGACACTACGCGCATTGCAGCTACGCCCCGCGAAAGATACCCCAACGAACATGACTACTTATCCCTCAAACCTTTCTTTTGTTGGGTTTCCACCGATCGCATCAAGGCTACTTTTGAAAACTCAACCCAATACGGTTCGTTAGCGGTTAGCCCTGATGGTAACATTTTCAAACGGTTTCATTCCCCTCAACCGGCCATGAACGTTCGCCCCTTCAATGACGATGTTATGTCCGATGCAGTCTATTCAGATGTCCCAGCAATTGATGGTGGATCCAAGATTGCTCAAATCTTCTTTGGCCGCAAATCGCATATTATTCACGTTGAAGAAATGCGTACCACCGGCGATTTCCTACCCTGCTTTCAGAACTTTGTTCGAAAATGGGGCAGGCCCATCCGCCTCCTTTGTGACCACGGTAACTATCAATCAAGTAAGAAAGTCATGGATTACCTCAAAATGCTATGGATTGGACTCTGGCAAAGTGAACCGTACCATCAACACCAGAATCAATTCGAACGACGATACCAAACGTTCAAACGCATTGTCAATCGCGTCATGGATCGTACCGGCACACCACCACACATGTGGTTACTGTGCATGACATACGTCGCGGGCCTCCTCAATGTTGTCTCTGACCCTACGCTGTCCGATAAACAACCGATCTTTATTGCCACGGGTACAATTGGCGACATCAGCGCATACACCAGTTTCTTCTGGTTTGAACCTGTGTATTTCAAGACAAATGACTCTCCTTTCGGTACCAAATCTACCGAACGCCTAGGTCATTTCGTCGGCATCGCCGAACATGTTGGCAATGGACTCTGCTTTCGAATCTGGGATCCAGTTACCAACAAGTTACTAGACCGGTCCGGTGTTCGATCTGCTCTTACACCTGAGTCACGTAACAAACGCGCGGGCTTATTTACTGATGATAGTTTCATCAAATGGCGTAATGCAAAGGATTCCTTACCCCGTCTATACGCCACTGGAGAAGCTCCAGCTTTCAAACATGGGGAGCATACCAATCAGAATAAACTCATTGACGAGTCTACTAAACCAAACAGCTCAGTTTCCCCTAACGGTTCACCTGCTGATTGTGACACCGCCGATGACACCGTTCTATCTGCACCAACAGATACCACGCCCCACGCATCTGGCACCCAACCAATTCTTCAACCACCCGCCCACCCCTCATTACCGAGCTTTCTTTATAAGAAGGTCGATGACAGCCCAAGCTGGTCCCCTTCTCCACTCCCTAACAACTATGGGGAGAGTTTTGATGGTCCTCCTACGACACACATCTTCAGCAAGACATCCGATGGCGTTCTCCTTACTGAAGATGATTTTGATCCACCGGAATTAGCATACTTTGATGTCAGTGACGTCGCAACTCCACACACAAACCCCGCTACTCCTTCCGTAGACCCATCACAGGTAGTTGTTACCGACGAAGAAGGTAACGCACAATTTGACGATGATGGAAAACCTATTACCATTCCTACGATCCCGATTGCCGATCTACAAGGACGTTCCTTCCTTGTAACCAATCTCGATGGCACCCGGAAACGTCTCACCATTGTCGATGTTGAAGACAGTCTTGAACGCAATAAAGACTTCATCAAGTTCAAGTGCAAACACTCCGATGACGAACTCGATGATATCATTGCATACAATGACGTCATGAATTACATACATCGTGATTCAACACAAGAAGACGGCAAACTCTGGTCGTTTCGCCGCATCCTAGGACACCAAGGTCCACTGGACAACAAGCATCCTCAATACAAAGGTTCCAAGTATAACCTCTGGATTGAATGGGAGAATATGGAACGCACATATGAACCTCTGGCCAACATTGCAGCCGACGACCCGGTCACCGTTGCAAAATATGGGAAAGACAACAACTTGCTTGATCTCCCGGGTTGGAAACGTCTCAGAAGAATCACCAACCTAGCCCGACGAACCAAGAAACTTGATCGACTCGTGCACCAAGCCAAACTACGTTCCTTCCGTACCACTCCGCAGTATCAATATGGATTCAAAGTTCCTCGTAGCCACGAAGAAGCCCTCCGATTTGATCAAGCCAACGGAAACACCAAATGGGAAGATGCCACCACTCTGGAAATGGCACAACTCAATGAATACAATACATTCATTGATAAAGGCGTATACAAGACAAGCTCCATTCCCACGGGATTCCAACAGATCAAGGTACACATGATATACGCTGTCAAACACGACGGAAGACACAAGGCTCGCCTCGTTGCTAACGGTAATCTCACTGAGGCCCCTATCCACAGTGTTTACGCAGGCGTCGTATCTCTTCGCGGTCTACGTATGTGCCTATTCCTAGCTGAACTCAACGATCTAGAAGCATGGGGCACCGACATAGGTAACGCCTACTTAGAAGCAGTCACCTGCGAGAAAGTATGCATCAAGGCAGGTCCCGAATTCGGATCGTTGGAGGGTCACCTGTTGGTCATTTACAAAGCCCTATATGGTCTCAGGTCTTCAGGCAAGTGCTTTGGAGACTTACTCGCGGCTTGTCTCATCGAACTCGGCTTCGAAAGATCCCGCGCAGAACCGGAAATATTCCTCAAACCCGGAACGAACAAGCATGGCGAACGGGTATATGAGCTTATATGCACATATGTCGATGACCTATGTCTCTGCATGGCAGATCCCAATTCCTTCTTGAAGATATTGCAATCGTCACATTTCCTATGCGCATGAATCAATGAGTCCCGTATCCATCTAAGTAATCGATTCCCACGGCATATCGATTCCCACGGCGCATCGATTCCCATCGCGCATAAACGGTGAGCAATCCCTGTCTTACGATATTGCCATTGTTCTTCGGTGAGCAAACTCTGATTTCATAAAATATCACACGAGCTACGGGAGCAATTCCTGACCTTAATGATAAACATTTCATGGAGTCTTCCTAACGGAACAAGAGAAGAAAACCGTTGGCATGTGATTCTCACACAATACATATACATGCATACAAATATATATGGCCAACGACTAATACATGTACGGAAATAATCAGCGAGTAATCTCAGCACTACGCAACAGCAGTTGCAACGTATTCATCTCAATAAAAGAGATATCTTGCATTTCGGAAAGATTTCACTTTATCTCATACTTTTAACATTCAACTGATTTATATCCCAAAATTCACACTAGTTGCTACCAACTACCTGTAATCTACATATCAAGGTCTGTCTCTCTGCAATCTGAATAAGTCACAGCAAGAAGAGATCTGGTGTTTCCCTGGTCTCGCCTGTAGTCGATTATCCGTTGCCGAAAGTATCCAAACACAATTGCCACACGTAGAGTACAATCGTTTGTCTACTAACACACTAACACAGCGTTGCTGTTCGTCAGAAGTCCTTGAATCAGACTCTCAACGAATCGGATTCAGAAGGAAAATAATAACTACTTATCCCTCAAACCTTTCTTTTGTTGGGTTTCCACCGATCGCATCAAGGCTACTTTTGAAAACTCAACCCAATACGGTTTGTTAGCGGTTAGCCCTGATGGTAACATTTTCAAACGGTTTCATTCCCCTCAACCGGCCATGAACGTTCGCCCCTTCAATGACGATGTTATGTCCGATGCAGTCTATTCAGATGTCCCAGCAATTGATGGTGGATCCAAGATTGCTCAAATCTTCTTTGGCCGCAAATCGCATATTATTCACGTTGAAGAAATGCGTACCACCGGCGATTTCCTACCCTGCTTTCAGAACTTTGTTCGAAAATGGGGCAGGCCCATCCGCCTCCTTTGTGACCACGGTAACTATCAATCAAGTAAGAAAGTCATGGATTACCTCAAAATGCTATGGATTGGACTCTGGCAAAGTGAACCGTACCATCAACACCAGAATCAATTCGAACGACGATACCAAACGTTCAAACGCATTGTCAATCGCGTCATGGATCGTACCGGCACACCACCACACATGTGGTTACTGTGCATGACATACGTCGCGGGCCTCCTCAATGTTGTCTCTGACCCTACGCTGTCCGATAAACAACCGATCTTTATTGCCACGGGTACAATTGGCGACATCAGCGCATACACCAGTTTCTTCTGGTTTGAACCTGTGTATTTCAAGACAAATGACTCTCCTTTCGGTACCAAATCTACCGAACGCCTAGGTCATTTCGTCGGCATCGCCGAACATGTTGGCAATGGACTCTGCTTTCGAATCTGGGATCCAGTTACCAACAAGTTACTAGACCGGTCCGGTGTTCGATCTGCTCTTACACCTGAGTCACGTAACAAACGCGCGGGCTTATTTACTGATGATGGTTTCATCAAATGGCGTAATGCAAAGGATTCCTTACCCCGTCTATACGCCACTGGAGAAGCTCCAGCTTTCAAACATGGGGAGCATACCAATCAGAATAAACTCATTGACGAGTCTACTAAACCAAACAGCTCAGTTTCCCCTAACGGTTCACCTGCTGATTGTGACACCGCCGATGACACCGTTCCATCTGCACCAACAGATACCACGCCCCACGCATCTGGCACCCAACCAATTCTTCAACCACCCGCCCACCCCTCATTACCGAGCTTTCTTTATAAGAAGGTCGATGTCAAGTTTCAGAGCTCAGCCACGAGATGGGCATCTCGAACGTGCTAAACGTATCTATGGATATATCTCCAAGTTTAGACATTTTAAAATCAGATTCCGCGTGGAACCGCCCGATTTTATATTGACTAAACCCGACACCATCGACTGGTCCAACACCGTCTATGGGGAGCATTCTGAGGAGCTACCCGACGACGCTCCTGCACCCCTTGGAAAGACAGTAGTGTTATCACACTTCTATGATGCCAACCTCATGCATGATATTCTCAGTGGCAAGGCCGTTACCGGCATTCTTCATTTCGCGAACAAGACTCCCATGATGTGGTTCTCGAAGAAGCAGTCTACTACGGAAACAGCCACCTTTGGAGCTGAATTTGTTGCAGGAAGAACTTGCATCGAACAGATTGTCGATCTACGCCACTCATTCCGATATCTCGGAACATGAGTACATGATATCTCATACTCTTGGGGTGACAACGAAAAGATGATCCAAACGTCGACCTTTCCTTACGCAAGGTTGCATAAGCGTCATAACATTCTATCGTTTCACTACGTACGGAGCATGATAGCAAGAGGTTTCATTTTAATGATGCACATCCCAGGTAAGGATAACTGTGCAGACATTCTCACCAAGCATTGGAGTCACTCAGTTGTGTATCCACTGCTCAGGCCCATCTTCCACTTCTGTGGGAATACTGGTGACCTTCTCCAGGATGATGGAAGCATCATGTAGAGCGTGATGACCCTTCACGAGGAGACATGGGGAGTATTAAATTCCTTTCGTGACCAGAAGTACCAAAGCTACCAAAGGGTAGATTTCCTATGCGCATGAATCAATGAGTCCCGTATCCATCTAAGTAATCGATTCCCACGGCATATCGATTCCCATGGCGCATCGATTCCCATCGCGCATAAACGGTGAGCAATCCCTGTCTTACGATATTGCCATTGTTCTTCGGTGAGCAAACTCTGATTTCATAAAATATCACACGAGCTACGGGAGCAATTCCTGACCTTAATGATAAACATTTCATGGAGTCTTCCTAACGGAACAAGAGAAGAAAACCGTTGGCATGTGATTCTCACACAATACATATACATGCATACAAATATATATGGCCAACGACTAATACATGTACGGAAATAATCAGCGAGTAATCTCAGCACTACGCAACAGCAGTTGCAACGTATTCATCTCAATAAAAGAGATATCTTGCATTTCGGAAAGATTTCACTTTATCTCATACTTTTAACATTCAACTGATTTATATCCCAAAATTCACACTAGTTGCTACCAACTACCTGTAATCTACATATCAAGGTCTGTCTCGCTGCAATCTGAATAAGTCACAGCAAGAAGAGATCTGGCGTTTCCCTAGTCTCGCCTGTAGTCGATTATCCGTTGCCGAAAGTATCCAAACACAATTGCCACACGTAGAGTACAATCGTTTGTCTACTAACACACTAACACAGCGTTGCTGTTCGTCAGAAGTCCTTGAATCAGACTCTCAACGAATCGGATTCAGAAGGAAAATAATATTCATTGAGTTGTGCCATTTCCAGAGTGGTGGCATCTTCCCATTTGGTGTTTCCGTTGGCTTGATCAAATCGGAGGGCTTCTTCGTGGCTACGAGGAACTTTGAATCCATATTGATACTGCGGAGTGGTACGGAAGGAACGTAGTTTGGCTTGGTGCACGAGTCGATCAAGTTTCTTGGTTCGTCGGGCTAGGTTGGTGATTCTTCTGAGACGTTTCCAACCCGGGAGATCAAGCAAGTTGTTGTCTTTCCCATATTTTGCAACGGTGACCGGGTCGTCGGCTGCAATGTTGGCCAGAGGTTCATATGTGCGTTCCATATTCTCCCATTCAATCCAGAGGTTATACTTGGAACCTTTGTATTGAGGATGCTTGTTGTCCAGTGGACCTTGGTGTCCTAGGATGCGGCGAAACGACCAGAGTTTGCCGTCTTCTTGTGTTGAATCACGATGTATGTAATTCATGACGTCATTGTATGCAATGATATCATCGAGTTCGTCATCGGAGTGTTTGCACTTGAACTTGATGAAGTCTTTATTGCGTTCAAGACTGTCTTCAACATCGACAATGGTGAGACGTTTCCGGGTGCCATCGAGATTGGTTACAAGGAAGGAACGTCCTTGTAGATCGGCAATCGGGATCGTAGGAATGGTAATAGGTTTTCCATCATCGTCAAATTGTGCGTTACCTTCTTCGTCGGTAACAACTACCTGTGATGGGTCTACGGAAGGAGTAGCGGGGTTTGTGTGTGGAGTTGCGACGTCACTGACATCAAAGTATGCTAATTCCGGTGGATCAAAATCATCTTCAGTAAGGAGAACGCCATCGGATGTCTTGCTGAAGATGTGTGTCGTAGGAGGACCATCAAAACTCTCCCCATAGTTGTTAGGGAGTGGAGAAGGGGACCAGCTTGGGCTGTCATCGACCTTCTTATAAAGAAAGCTCGGTAATGAGGGGTGGGCGGGTGGTTGAAGAATTGGTTGGGTGCCAGATGCGTGGGGCGTGGTATCTGTTGGTGCAGATAGAACGGTGTCATCGGCGGTGTCACAATCAGCAGGTGAACCGTTAGGGGAAACTGAGCTGTTTGGTTTAGTAGACTCGTCAATGAGTTTATTCTGATTGGTATGCTCCCCATGTTTGAAAGCTGGAGCTTCTCCAGTGGCGTATAGACGGGGTAAGGAATCCTTTGCATTACGCCATTTGATGAAACCATCATCAGTAAATAAGCCCGCGCGTTTGTTACGTGACTCAGGTGTAAGAGCAGATCGAACACCGGACCGGTCTAGTAACTTGTTGGTAACTGGATCCCAGATTCGAAAGCAGAGTCCATTGCCAACATGTTCGGCGATGCCGACGAAATGACCTAGGCGTTCGGTAGATTTGGTACCGAAAGGAGAGTCATTTGTCTTGAAATACACAGGTTCAAACCAGAAGAAACTGGTGTATGCGCTGATGTCGCCAATTGTACCCGTGGCAATAAAGATCGGTTGTTTATCGGACAGCGTAGGGTCAGAGACAACATTGAGGAGGCCCGCGACGTATGTCATGCACAGTAACCACATGTGTGGTGGTGTGCCGGTACGATCCATGACGCGATTGACAATGCGTTTGAACGTTTGGTATCGTCGTTCGAATTGATTCTGGTGTTGATGGTACGGTTCACTTTGCCAGAGTCCAATCCATAGCATTTTGAGGTAATCCATGACTTTCTTACTTGATTGATAGTTACCGTGGTCACAAAGGAGGCGGATGGGCCTGCCCCATTTTCGAACAAAGTTCTGAAAGCAGGGTAGGAAATCGCCGGTGGTACGCATTTCTTCAACGTGAATAATATGCGATTTGCGGCCAAAGAAGATTTGAGCAATCTTGGATCCACCATCAATTGCTGGGACATCTGAATAGACTGCATCGGACATAACATCGTCATTGAAGGGGCGAACGTTCATGGCCGGTTGAGGGGAATGAAACCGTTTGAAAATGTTACCATCAGGGCTAACCGCTAACGAACCGTATTGGGTTGAGTTTTCAAAAGTAGCCTTGATGCGATCGGTGGAAACCCAACAAAAGAAAGGTTTGAGGGATAAGTAGTCATGTTCGTTGGGGTATCTTTCGCGGGGCGTAGCTGCAATGCGCGTAGTGTCACTGGCTGTACAATCTGTCGGAAACGCAGTGACTGTTCCAGAGACTGCGGTTGGCGCGCAGCATGCGAGACGTTCTTGATGAGCGTAGTCAGTGGAAGTAAGCCAAAAGGAGCGATTGTTGTTCTTATGATCATCAATTGGAAGAAAGGGAGATTGGGTGGAATGGCTGGAATACGAGCTGAGGGATGTGACCGTGGAGGACCCGGGAGAAACAGATATATCGAACCCTTCAAGGCAGCGTGGGTTCCCATATTCGTCGTAATCGGCATAAGGGAGTTGCTGTGGTTGGGGAGGATATTTCTGGAGAAACTGTTCATCCTTTGCACTAATCGTGGTATCGAGAACAGATGGGTCCCAATGTTTATCGGACGTCATGATGACATGTGGCAGCGTGTCAAATTCGACAGTCGTATACTTTCGCATCGCAAGGTATGGTAAGCCGTGTCGTATGCTAAGAGGCAGTGCATAGCCATCGGAGGTGGTGATGACCTGTCCTCCGCCTGCTTTGATGGACGTGTCGTCTACAGTGGAAAAATATGCTTCCATCTGGCCGGATGACAATATCGAAGGATGTCGTCCTGTATAGGCACATTCATTGAAAATAAGAATGACGGGGCCTCTGTTCGACATGGAATATGCTCCGCAAGTAGCAATGGGAATGTTTTGTACCTGATGATTGTTAATGCCGGTGACGTTAACATATCGTGGTGGAATATCCTTGGAGATGAGACATGCATCATTACCGATGATGCAGCCATTTGCGCCGCGATCGACCATGGCAAAACCAGGGCTAGTAACCGTAGTTTTGTGTATACGGTATGTGTATGGACCATCATTAGGAAAGGTGAGATCATCCTCGGGAGTATACCACTGGTGAAAATTGGCGGAATACGATGGTGTTCCGACAGGTATTTGGGTGTCACCATCCTTTTTGTACTGAATGTCAGGGTTGTTTGAGAGGAATCGAGCTGGATGTGCGGGTGACACGGAAGACTTGAGAGGTCGCTGGTCCTTAGACGAGGAGGTCGTGGATTTGTATACACCTAGAGATGCATGGAAAACGCCTCTACAATCATTCTCTACAGCAGGATGTAGGTCTGCTGCAGAATTGGCATGCTCATCCTTGGTTGAAGTATCGTCTTCTTGAAAAGATACCGAGTGTTCATGTTGGTATGCCTTTCGGGTAATGGGTTTGACACTGTTGGGGTCAGGTTGGTTAGTATTAAGTAAGTCGTGTCGCAATGAGGCAACCACGATTTTCTTGCCTTCCGGAGAAAAACTGAGCCAACTCTTCATGTCCTGACGTGATAAGGCCTTCCATATGTTTGTAGGCAACCTTCTGAATCCGATTCGTTGAGAGTCTGATTCAAGGACTTCTGACGAACAGCAACGCTGTGTTAGTGTGTTAGTAGACAAACGATTGTACTCTACGCGTGGCAATTGTGTTTGGATACTTTCGGCAACGGATAATCGACTACAGGCGAGACTAGGGAAACGCCAGATCTCTTCTTGCTGTGACTTATTCAGATTGCAGCGAGACAGACCTTGATATGTAGATTACAGGTAGTTGGTAGCAACTAGTGTGAATTTTGGGATATAAATCAGTTGAATGTTAAAAGTATGAGATAAAGTGAAATCTTTCCGAAATGCAAGATATCTCTTTTATTGAGATGAATACGTTGCAACTGCTGTTGCGTAGTGCTGAGATTACTCGCTGATTATTTCCGTACATGTATTAGTCGTTGGCCATATATATTTGTATGCATGTATATGTATTGTGTGAGAATCACATGCCAACGGTTTTCTTCTCTTGTTCCGTTAGGAAGACTCCATGAAATGTTTATCATTAAGGTCAGGAATTGCTCCCGTAGCTCGTGTGATATTTTATGAAATCAGAGTTTGCTCATCGAAGAACAATGGCAATATCGTAAGACAGGGATTGCTCACCGTTTATGCGCGATGGGAATCGATGCGCCGTGGGAATCGATATGCCGTGGGAATCGATTACTTAGATGGATACGGGACTCATTGATTCATGCGCATAGGAAATCTACCCTTTGGTAGCTTTGGTACTTCTGGTCACGAAAGGAATTTAATACAGGCCTCCACATGATTGGCTGCACAGCGCCATTGGGGAGGGGGACAACATGGATGCCCCCCATGCCAGCACCAGAGGCATCACAGGCGCCCAGGGTGGCCGGGAAGGTATCTGGCACCAGTTCAGCAATGGCAGTGGGCTGGGTGGAGAGGTCATTGGCCAGCCATTGGAAGTCGCAAAGAAAGTGGTGGACGCAGTTGGTGAGTCGGAGTTGGCGCCTGCCTGGGTCCTGGTGTCGGAAGGCTTCTTGGAGGATGGAGAAGAGGTCAATGGAGCCGGGGATGGCAAGAGCCATAGACCGGAGTTCCCCAAGGACTTGGTGCCATTGTTTGATGGGGACGTGGTGTTGGTTGGGTGTAATGGAATGAAGAATCTCCTGGAGCCTGGCCACTTGATGGGGAGGAAGGCTGATGGTTTCATTGATGGAATTGATGAGCCAGCCAAGGATAACTTTCGTGGTGGACCAAGTGGCATCTCCTTGGCGCATTTTCTTGAGGGAAGCTGGCTCCTGTCGGAATGGGGTGTCGGAGGCATCCAGAGGCCGGAAGATTTTGTCCAGAGACTGGAAGAGGATGCGCTTGATGGCGCGGCAGGTCCATTGGTTGCCTTGCGCAAGGCCACAGAAGTCATCCACATAGACATCCCAGTAGCGCACTGGCATCTTGAGGGGGGGCCGTGCTTTGGGCAGTCACCGGGTAGGGGGAACGGGCGTTGGCGTCGATGTCAACGGGCTGGGCTTCGGAGAGCAGATCCAGTTGGTGCGGCTGGAGGCGAGCGTGGGCAAGGCCATTGGAGAGAGCCGTATTGGCTGGGTTGGCAATGGTTTCAGTGAAGGCACAGAAGTTTGGTGGGCTGGATTTCCACCCCATAGGGTTGGTGAGGGGATGCCAATGAGGGGAGGCTCGCCTTGTCGTGAAGGGAACAGCACCCCCAGTTTCATGGTGTCCTCTGGTTTCAACTGGACCTGGTAGAAGCCATTGGCGAGGTCAATCTTGGACATGTACACAGGACCGAACCGGTTGTTGGCGTGGTGCAGTTTGGTGAGGCGCCGGGGAAGCGTGTGGCCAAACTGCATGGCCTCTGCTGGGGCGAGAGGGAGGGTGTCTTGGTTGACCCCGGAGTATGTGTAATCTGAGATCATTCGTGGGCGCCGGCCATGTTTGGGTACGAGGCCAAGGGGGCTAAGACCGAGGCCTGGAAGGTCTTGGATGAGGCTGGCTGGGAGAAACCGTCCATTGTTGCTTGTCCATCATGTCGGCATACTCCTTCCAAAGGAAGTCAATGACTAGGTGGGAGGACTGGTGGGCCCCCCATGTGAGGGCAGCTGCAATCTGTGCCTGGTCCCAAGGGGGTCCAGACATTGCTGTCGGGGTGCCTTCCTGCCCGTATTGGGCGAGGAGGCCCCCTGCTGGATGGGGGAGGGTGGCCACGTCAGGGTGGATGTCACCTTGGCCGCAGATTGTCCAGATGAAGTCCCCCCAGCTAGTGCTTTGATTGTAGAGCCGGGTGGCCCGGGCAACATGCACATCCAGCCGGTCAGGCCCTGTAGTGGTTGGAGGAACGCGGGGCTCGGACCGAGGCCTTGTGGTAGGGGAAGGAACTAGGGGCTTGGACGTAAGCCTACTGAAGGAACGCGGTGCGCGGACCGAGGCCTTGTGGTAGGGGAAGGAACTCGGGGCGCGGACCGAGGCCGTGGGGAGGAAGGAACTAGGGGCTTGGACCTAGGCTTGGTGGGAGGGGAAGGAACTCGGGGCTTGGACTGAGGGGAAGGAAGGGGCTCGGACCGAGGCCAGGGCATAGACGCATCGAAACGCGGGGGCATGGGCATAGACGCATCGAAACGCGGGGGCAGAGGCAAATCAAAACGCACGCGATTTGGGAGCTTACCTAACTCAGGTGTGATTCGTAAGGGTGGATTAGAGGAGGGATTAGATACTTTGTGTGTAGGAATGGTCCAGGGATTAGATACTCAATGTGTAGGCATGCCCCCCCCCCCCCCCCCGGTGGTGTAGAGGGTAGGGAAGGCAAGGCGCCGAGGGGGCGCTTGCCCTTCTGTCAGACTCCATAGGCTTCTTGGCACCATGTCCAGACTTGGCCCTGCTCACTGCCGGTGATAGCCCCATGGTCGTGGACGTTTCTGCAGTTGGAGAAGCAGCTACCCCGGAGGTGCCAGGCGTGGCACCTGTCATGGCCATCTGGGCGAGACAAGGGGTTGTTGCCTTTGTCTCGCATGGCAGCTATGACCTCCCTCAGCTGGGAGTATTTCAACTTGTTAGCTACACCGACGGCCTGTAGTCGGGGATCCAGGCTTGGGTTGGATACCCGCCCCCCCCCCCCCTGAGGAGCCTTGGTTGGTGCCGGGGGTAGTCTTGCCCGGCTTGGTGGGGCCTGCTGCAGGGGCAGGGCCTGCTGTAGGGGCAGCCACTGCAGCTGTGCGGCAGAGGTGCCTCAGGGCTGCCACATTGGTGACGTTGGGGAGCCAGTGGAGGTTCTGGGTGATTCAGAAGCCTTGGAAATCCTTCCCAAAGTCGGGGGAAGGAACGGTGAAGGCAAAGGGGATGAAGCAGGCCTTGTAGGGGGTGATGACCTCCATGTGAGGGTCATTGCCTAGAACCATGGGGATTATGTGGGAGTGGTGTGCATGTTTGATGACATCAAGGTGGCGGTCTAGGGATAGCACCAGGGTCTCAGGTGCCTGTGCAAGCAGGGCAGCATCCACTAGCACTAGCTCCCCGGCGTTGCCTACAATGTCATCCAGGTAGCCAAAGGCCTTCCTTTGTTGGTACTTGGTGCTGTTAAGGGGCCCCGGTACTTCCTGAGGCCATTCACAAGTTGGAGTCAAGCCCTCCCAAAGGTGTCCGTCAGGAAGATTCCTAAGGCGCCCACAGCCTCTGGTTCAAAGAGGCCCAGGAGATGACCTAGGAGTGTGGGTGTATCCGTGTCCTCGGCAAAGTAGTCATAGATGGTTTGGTATGCCAGGTCCCGGGCGGGTCCAACTCCAAGGGGGCTGGTGGTGGCCTGGAAATACTCGGTGTATGTCAGCATGTTGTTGGGTTAGCGGGCGTTGTCGGCGTCTTGGAGGAGAGGAATCTACTGGCCACTTGGAGGTGCGGATTGTCGGAGTAGTCAGTATCTTAGAGGCAAATCGACGGGAGGTGCTTGTATCGGAATAGCCGGTATCTTGGAGGAGGTGAAATCGACTGGAGGTGCGTGTGGAGGAGTGCGTTGGGGCCGAAGTTGGAGTGGTCGGTATCTTGGTGTCGCAGCAGGAGATCAACTGGAGGTGCGAGGCGGTGGAGACGATTGACCGGCTGGGGCCTGCTGTACGGGCACAACAGACTATTAAATTCCTTTCATGTCCGGCGTAGCAATATGTAACAATGGTACAATGGTATCTCATTCTTTCAGACGCGCGCGGCCTCTTTACTTGCACGCGTCCAGTTTGGTTGCACGCGAATCATAATGTTTAACATTATGGATCAAATGGCTCAATCTAGCTAAGTATCTCATTATTGACCAAATGGCTCGATCTTGTGAGCCAAGTATCTCATTATTGACCAAATGGCTCAATCTTGCGAGCCAAATGATCGTCACTCGTACGATCGAAATATTCGATACTTAGAGATCGAAGAAAGAAACACATGCCAGATACTAGCATCTCCTATTTTATGTTAAGTGTTCTGTTTTTCAAGAAAAGACAGCAGAGGTTTCGGAAGCTTGCTCACGAACTTGTTTCCTGCTGTACAAAATACGTGTTGTATTAGCGGCAACACGGTATGTTACCGTATGAAATACTTGTATCGATATTTGTATCAATATCACGCTGTATTAGCGGCAGCGTGATCTTTACAGCGGTCGCTTGCTGTCTAGCAAGCAGATGCGCTTATTCTTTTAGATTATTTGATTATTCAACCTTAAACCTTGCACCGGATGCCCTTGCGTCTTACTGTAGAACTACAAGCCTAAGATCTAACTGACTGAGCCATCGGTAGTTAGGATAGATCTGATTGGACTAGCGTTCAATCGTAGTGGATATCAGAGAAATATTAGACCACAAACAGACCGGCACCTCAACCGGCCTGTAGCTACAGTCCCTGTTGTTCTTCTTTGCCTTTGGATGAATCAGCTCAACAGCCAGTTTCAAAAGGAAATTAACAGATAAAAGTCGCAAGCTTGTTGAAACTTGCAGAAGAAGACGACAGTAGAAGAAGCACTCAGCGACAACGAAAGACAATCCGACAGCAGACCATCGAACGAACGACTACGGCCGACGGTCGATGCTTCTCTGATCCGATTACATATCAAGGATACATCGACGCCCAATCCGACAGAAGTCTATTGATCAACTCGACGACGATCAATCATTCTCTGATCTATTTACTTAACAAACATATGAGCAATCCTCGCAGAGGAAGGACAAGAAGCAAGACCACCAGACGCTTCCTCTCCCTTCGTCCCAGTAGCGCGGCAACCCGATCACCCTTAACACCACCTACAAATATGCCCACCGGCCAACAGGATGATCCAGATCAAGAGGATGAGGAGGACAACATCTCCATCTCAGATCTCTTCCCTTCATTCGACCAAGAACTAGCCACCTTCCTGCGAGATTCCTTCGATGTCCCAAAGGAATCCAACAGCGCCCTCTGTGAAGCACTCATTGCTGGACAGTATACAACGTGGTCGAATTTCCTATTCATAGAGGAGATCAACGACCTAACATATCAAGATAGAGGAACAAGAGTATCCATCACCCGGAACGTTCAGTTAAAGCTACAGCAATTTTTGACTTTGGACGACTCCTCACTGAACAAGGTCTAGACTGGGAAAATTGCGTCCATTACACCAAAGAGGCCTTCAAGGAATACTGGAGTGGAATGGTTAGGGCCAGACAAGACTCCACGGCCGACAGAGTAGTAGTGGAAGACCGTAGATCAGATGGAACAGCAAATCGGTCAACGAAGCCAATTGATCAGCTAAAATATGAATCTTGGATTAGGAAATCTCGAGATGAAACTACTTTCCCTGCATTGCAAAATGACGCAAAGTTTGAACATTGGCTTGTAAAATTTAAGGCCAAACTGGAAACAACTGACATTGATATCGCTACATTCCTTGATCCCAAGTGGCCTGACCCTCCCCTCACAGGATACACCAAGGCACTTCATGACAAGCAGTGCGCATTCTTCTGGACTCTCGTCCTCCATGTGTTCCAGAGTGACCTCTCTTCCTCATGCGTGCTAAGTCATACGAGCACAAGGGATGGAAGGCAAGCTTTCTTTGATTTTGTAGCTCTACACGACAAGTCCAAGTCCAAGGTATACGACACCTCTCTGGTCATGCAGAAGCTACTGGATATTGATTTGAGGTCATGGAAAGACTCCAAAGTCAAGTTCGTCACTCAGTGGTTTGCACAGTTAGAGCACCTCAACAAACTCCGGGACCCACAGCGACCACTTGACTATGATACTGTCAAAACGCATCTATGCAAGGCCTGCAGTAGCAGTTTCCAGCTCAGTGAGCAATTCTGTAAAGTTAGTGATCCACCTGAGTCACATGATATGATCCGGTTCCGGCAACATGAAGCTATTGCTATCAGCGAACTCAAGAATACTCTTCTCCTCAAAGCTACTCGATTGGATTCCCAAGCATCACTCACACAACCTAGCAGTCGGGCATCTGTCAAGGCACATACACATGACCTTTCATCTATGACACATTCCACGTATTCAGGCATCTCAGATGATACATCTTCCTGTTTGCCCCCTATTGAATTTTCCGGCGATTATCAGGACTATGCTGTGTACAAAGCTGGAAGAACCCCAGACCCAAGCACCAGGCTACCATCTCCAGTTTGGTCGGTACTCTCCAAGCATGGTATGAAGCATTGGCTTGGCTTCACCACAGATGACAAGAAGAAACTTGTCGCAAGCCTACGGACAGAACTCCTAGATATAGCACCTGCTCCAGATCCCAATTCCAGCAAGCCCATCACACGGCGCGCTTATGAACATCTTTCTGAGCAGGAACTTACATCTACAGAGGAAGCCTCAGCACGGACAGCATTCCATGAATCCCTTGGGGTTTTCAAGGCATCTTCTCACTCTGATAACCGGCCACTCAAATCATCTGTTTCCCCTGCACACCCAGCTTGTTTCCTTGCTGACAACCCTGATGTCCTATATAAGAAAGAAGGCAATGTCTATGTTCCTGTTGGACAGCCTTCACTGTCTGCGAAATTTCACCATTGGTCTCCACCAGACTGTGAATCTCTTGTCTTGCCAGCAACCCAAATCGATGTGTATCACTCTAGCAAAACCAATGTCTCCACACCTGGTTATGCTATGGTTGACAGAGGCGCGAATGGTTGTATCATAGGACATGATGCATGCCTCATCTCTAAGGATATTCCCCCTCGATTTGTCAATGTCACTGGAATCAACAATCACCAGATCCAGAACATCCCTATTGCAACATGTGGCGCCTACTCTGTTTCGAACAGAGGACCGGTCATCATCATCTTTCATGAATGTGCCTACACTGGCCAACACCCATCCATCTTATCTTCTCCACAGATGGAAGCATACTTCTCGATTGTTGATGATACCTCCATCAAAGCGGGTGGAACCCAAGTCATCACCACCACAGATGGCCATGTGTTTCCATTTAGTATATGCCATGGATTACCATACCTTGCAATGCGCAAGTATACCAGTGAAGAATATGCCCGACTTTCACATGTTGTCATGACAAGTGATCAACATTGGAACCCATCTGTACTTGATGGCGCCTATACCCCCCAGGATGACACCTTCATTCAGCAATACCCGCCTCTTGCCACAATGCTCCCATATCAGGATTATGATGAATTTGGCGCACTCCGTGATGTCAATCTTGGCACCTCTCCTGCAATCACCTCATTCCTGTCCAGCAGCGCCACCTCAGTTCTCCAGGCATTGGATGCTTCTGATACCTCCTTTTGGCTCAGCCCAACTGATTATATCCACCAAGAAGTCCTCAGTCGGTGTTCTATACGATCCCCTTCCAATTCCATCACTGCTGCATCACATATTCAATCACCCACTGATATGGATTACTTATTGTTGAAGCCCTTCTTTGGATGGATCTCCCTTGATCGCATCAAAGCTACCTTTAACAATTCCACGCAATATGGCTCCCTATCCATTAGTCCGGATGGCAACATCTTTAAAAGATTTCAATCCCCACAGCCTGCTATGAATGTCCGACCTTTCAATGATGATGTCCTCTCCGATGTCGTATACTCAGATACCCTGCCATCAATGGTGGCTCCAAGCTTGCACAAGTTTTCTTTGGTCAAAAATCTCATATCATTCATGTGGAAGAAATGAGAAGCACTGCTGATTTCCTACCATGTCTCCAAAATTTTGTCCGACAATGGGGTAGACCTCTCAAGCTTCTTTGTGATCATGGATCCTACCAGTCCAGCAAGAATGTTCTTGATTATCTCAAAAATGATGTGGATCGGCTTATGGCAAAGTGAGCCCTATCATCAGCACCAAAATCTCTTTGAACGGCGCTACCAGACTTCAAACGAGTTGTCAACAGGATTATGGACCGTACAGGAACCCCACCTCATCTCTGGGCTCTTGTGTATGACCTACATTGCACATTCTATTCAATCACTTGTCTGGTCCCACATCTCTCAGACAAACCAGCCTTTCTACATTGCCACTGGTACCCTCGGTGACATCATTCCCTACCTCAGTTTCTTTTGGTTTGAACCACCAGTCTATTACAAGACTCCTGATACCCAATTTGGCTCCATACTACTGAATGCCTTGGTCATTTTCTGTCGGTATTGCTGAGCACGTTGGCAATAGGATATCTGGTTTACAATCTGGGATCCTATCACCAATAAGCTCCTTGACCGTCTGGTGGTCCAACACAGCTTTAAACCCTGAGCATCGCAACAAGCGTGCTGGCTTGTTTTCAATGATGATGGCTTCATTGCATGGCACAAGCCAAAGATGCTTCACACACAACCCCAAGTCCCATTTGGTGACAGTTCTCCCATCGACTGCCTACAAAGGCTGATTCAGATCCTTTGCCCACATCATCTACGCGCCTTCCTCAGCCCTCCTTGCCTACCTTTCTCTATTCTAAGGTTCCTAATACACGCAGCTACGTACCTTCTCCAATCCCTAACAACTATGGGGAGATTTTTGATGGCCCTCCAACCCTCACATCTTCAGCAAAACCCCTGAAGGCGTCCCTGTCACTGAAGATGCTTTTGGTCCCCCTGAACTAGCATACTTTGATGTTAGTGAAGCCACACCTCCAACCACCAATCCTGCTACCCCACCTGTTGGCCCCTCTGAAGTACTCGCCTTCCCCAGCCATCCTTGCCTAATTTTCTTTATTCCAAGGTTCCTAATACACGAAGCTTTGTACCTTCTCCAATCCTTGCCAACTATGGGGAGATCCTGGATGGTCCTCCAACCCCTCACATCTTCAGCAAAACCCCTGACGGCGTCCCTGTCACTGAAGATGCTTTTGGTCCCCCTGAGCTAGCATGTTTTGATGTTAGTGAAGCCCCACCTCTAACCACCAATCCGGCTACTCCATCTGTTGGTCCATCCAAAGTAGTTGTTACTGATGAAGAAGGCAATGCCCAATTTGACGCTGATGGCAATCCCATCACCATCCCTGCTATTCCTGTTGCCAACTTGCAAGGCCGCTCCTTTCTAATGCCCCTCCCTGATGGCACACAGAAAAGAATGACAGTTGTTGACGTTGAAAACAGTCTTGAGAAAAACAAGGACTTCATCAAGTTCAAGTGCAAGCATACAGATGATGAGCTTGAAGATATCATTGCCTACAATGATGTAATGAATTATATCCACAGGGATGTCACTCAAGAAGATGGCAAACTTTGGTCATTTCGCCGCATACTTGGTCACCAAGGCCCGCTTGACAACAAGCATCCCCAATACAAAGGTTCCAAATACAACCTATGGATTAAATGGGAAAATATGGAACGGACATATGAACCACTATCCAATGTCGCTGCAGATGATCCTGTCACTGTGGCCAAAAATATGCCAAGGACAAATGACATGCTCAACAAACCTGGTTTGGAAACATCTCAAATGCAACTGTTTCCCTTGCTCGAAGAACCAAGAAGCTAGACAGGCTAATCCACCCAAGCCAAGCTTCGATCCTTTCGCACTGCTCCTCAATACCAGTATGGATTCAAGGTGGGGGGGACCTCGCAACCATGAAGAAGCCATCCAGTTTGACGCAGCCAATGGTAACACCAAGTGGCAGGATGCCATAGCCCTCGAAATGGTCACAGCTTCAAGAATATGACCACCTTTATTGGACAAAGGTATCTACAAGGCGGATAGCAATATACCATCTGGTTTCCAACAGATCAAGGTCCACATGGATTTATGCCGTGAAGCATGATGGCCCGACACAAAGCCAGGCTAGTTGCAAATGGCAATCTCACTGAAGCTCCTGTTCACAGTGTGTATGCAGGAGTTGTTTCCTTTGTGGCCTGCGCATGTGCCTATTCCTTGCTGAACTGAATAGCTTAGAAGCATGGGGAACTGACATTGGTAATGCGTTACCTCGAAACTGTCACCTGTGAAAAAAGTATGTATCAAGGCCCCTGGTGCTGAATTTGGGACCACTAGAAGGCCACCTTCTAGTGATTTACAAAGCTCTATATGGACTTCGATCATCTGGGAAGTGGTTTGGTGATCTACTTGCTGCCTGTCTTGTCAAACTAGGTTTTGGGGGGGGTGGGCTAAAGATCCAGAGCAGAGCCTGAAATCTTTATCAAGGCCTGGCAAGAAAACAAACATGGGGAGTCAGTATATGAGCTATATGCACTTATGTTGACGATCTATGCCTCTGTATGGCCAACCCTGAAAGGTTTTCTGGTATATCCCTACAATCTGAACCTTACAACTTCAAATTAAAGGGTTCTGGACCAATGAACTTTCATCTGGGATGTGGTTTCGAAAAAAAAAAAAAAAAAAAAACGGGATGAACATGGTGTACTATGTATGAATCCTATCAAGTTCATCGAGAAAATGGAGGCTTCATATTTGAACAAATGTTGGGGAGTTGCAAACCTACCACCAGATTCCCATTCACCCCCCCCCTTGCTGAGAATGATCACCCAGAGCTAGGACCTCATCATCATTCCTAGGAGATACTGATATCCAAAAGTATCAAAAGCATGATTGGCTCACTTCAATGGGTCATAGCTATTGGACGTGTTTGATGTGCAGACTGCTGTTATGACATTGTCAAGCTTCCGAGTGCAACCCAGGGAAGGCCATCCTCAATAGAGCCAAAAGAATCTAACGGTTACATCTCCAAGTTTTGACACTTCAAAATCAGATTCAGAGTGGGCGTACCCGATTTTGTACTCACTGGAAGGTACCAGTACAGACTGGTCCAATACCGTATATGGGGAGCACTCTGAAGACCGACCAAGCGATGCTCCTAAACCCCTGGGTAGAAGGTAGTTGTGTTGTCTCATTTCTATGATGCAAACTTAATGCACGGCATCTAAGACCGGGTGGTTAAAGCTGTCACTGGTATCCTGCATTTCGCAAACAAGACCCCCATCATGGTGTTTCCCCCGTTCTCCAAGAAGCACCCCCCCCCTTCAGCAACATCTGAAACAGCCACCTTTGGCGCTGAATTTGTATCTGCTAGAACTGCATTGAGCAAATTGTTGACATCCGACAGTCATTCAGGTACCTTGGTACTAGAGTACATGACACGTCCTACACATGGGGAGATAATGAAAAGATGATCCAAACGTCTACATTTCCATATGCACGACTCCACAAGCGACACCACATTCTCTCATATCACTATGTTTATAGAAGCATGATCGCAAGAGGATTTATTCTTATGCAACACCTTGCTGGCAAGGATAACTGTGCTGATATTTCTCACCAAGCATTGGGGACATTCAGTAGTGTATCCATTGCTCAAGCCCATCTTTCACTATTGTGGAAACACTGGCGATTTGTTGCAGGATGACTGCATTGGGTCTTAGAGGATGCTTTCGCGTGGACACATGGGGAGTATTAAATTCCTTTCATGTCCAGGCGTTAGCAATATGTAATGGTACAATGGTATCTCATTCTTTCAGACGCGCGCGGGCCTCTTTACTTTGCACGCGAGTCCAGTTTGGTTGCACGCGAATCATAATGTTTAACATTATGGATCAAATGGCTCAATCTGGTGAGCTAAGTATCTCATTATTGACCAAATGGCTCAATCTTGTGAGCCAAGTATCTCATTATTGACCAAATGGCTCAATCTTGCGAGCCAAACAAAATGATCGTCACTCGTACGATCGAAATATTCGATACTTAGAGATCGAAGAAAGAACCATGCCAGATACTAGCATCTCCTATTTTATGTTAAGTGTTCTGTTTTCAAGAAAAGACAGCAGAGGTTCGGAAGGCTTGCTCACGAACTTGTTTCCTGCTGTACAAAATACGTGTTGTATTAGCGGCAACACGGTATGTTTTTACCGTATGAAATACTTGTATCGATATTTGTATCGATATCACGCTGTATTAGCGGCAGCGTGATCTTTACAGCGGTTCGCTTGCTGTCTAGCAAGCAGATGCGCTTATTCTTTTAGATTATTTGATTATTCAACCTTAAACCTTGCACCGACGCCTTTGCGTCTTACTGTAGAACTACAAACCTAAGATCTAAACCGACTGAGCCATCGGTAGTTAGGATAGATCTGATTGGACTAGCGTTCAATCGTAGTGGATAATCAGAGAAATATTAGACCACAAACAGACCGGCACCTCAAACCGGCCTGCAGCTACAAGTCCCTGTTGTTCTTCTTTGCCTTTGGAATGAATCAGCTCAACAGCCAGTTTCAAAAAGGAAATTAACATAGACAGAAGCTATGGGACCAGGACAGATAGGCTTGCCGTACGGGTACAATAGGATAACTATAACTATTGGACCAGGACGTGTTACCTATTTACTTATTTTACTACTATCAATTAGGAGCAAAAAGAGTGAGTCGATTGCTGTATCCCCAGCAGCTTTTTTTTTTTTTGCTGGAGGAATCCTTTTACAGGCTTGTTAGCGCTGGCCTGTAAATTCGACCAACATGTAATTTTGACTGTAATTCGCTGCTTACAGAATCCGTCGCTGCTTACAGTAAGATCCGTACTGTACCTACGGGGAACGTTCCGTATGGTATCGTACCGATGTTGGTTGCTGATACAGTGAGATCTTTCTTATCGTAAGTGGCCCCCCCCCCCCCCCGCTGCTATTCAAGGGTGTTTGCAGGCCGTACTCCGTACGGATTCCACGTGGCACTACAATTCCTTTCATCCGGCTCGCTACATCAATTTCGGTGTCCATAATATGCCTCAAAACATGAATTGCTATTTCCACCAGATGCGATCAACTCTGTGCTCGCATCATAACGCAACGCATCCCCCAAACAGGACCCCCCGAACGCACAAAAAAAACAACCACAACAAGTACAAACCACTCTTAAACCACCGTTACCGGACCGGGGGGGTATGTTAGAACAGCGAAGCTAACGATGAATGTTGTGTTGATGTTCCATTTGCTACGCCATTGTATTCCTGTCGCTGCCATGACAATGCTCTTTCGGGGGGGGGGGGAACTGCCCGAAAAAAGTTATTGTGAGCGGTGCTGGGGGGACAAACCGGCAAGTCTCTCTTTCGGCAGTTGTTGGATGATGAGGACTTCGACCCCGTTGGGCTAGTTCGAACCAAGCGAGCAAGGACGCTCTGTTGGAAATACTGCGGCGACTCCCGCCTCTTCGCAATTGATCGTCTGCGATGTTACGGACAACCGGCCGCAGTCCTTTCGGCCCCTGGATTGGACCACCGTCGATGCCCTGTGCATCTGCACTTCGGCAACCCCCAGACCCACCGGAGAAACGAACGACCAAGGGCCGACCTGTCTTTGGATTTCCCAAGGGAGGTGACCCGGAAATCGTGGATTGGATCGGTCAGAAACACCAGATCGATGCTGTAAACCAGGGGGCAAACCGGCCTCTGCGCCCGTCCGCCAACGTCGTCATTTGCTCGAGCATGGGGGGGACCGATCCTGGAAATCCATTAAATTCGCTGGGACGATCGATTGATCCGGAGACGGGCGAGAGAACGGAGGGGTGGGGGGGGGGAGGGGGGGGGGGGGGGGGGGTGGGGGGAACATTCTCCTTTGGAAGCGGAAAAGCTGAAAAGTACCTCATCGAACGGGTCGAGGCCCAACAGCCACACACACTCTCAAGTACACGATTGTCCACCCCGGAGGCTTGATCAACGAGCCCGGAGGCCAGCGCGAATTGATCGTGGGCATCGACGACGACCGGGTCACCTACGGTGGAGAAAATTCTCCCAGGACAGTTCCCAGAGAGGACGTGGCCCGAGTCATGATGGAGGCATGCCGTAACGTGGATACTTACGGGAATCGGTCCTTTGATCTGCGGCCCACGAACCGAATGAGTCGACCGCCGTAACCGACTTTTCGAAATTGTTGGATGCACTAGAAGGAAAGAACTGCGACTATTCTTTGGGCAAGTCCATGTGAGTGACGGAATACAACCAAGCAACCGAACGATCACTCACTGCGCGACCGATCTATCAAGGGATTTAAGCGAACAGATTGGAGAAGAAAAAAAAAATGCAATAACGAAACAAAGCCAAATCAATGTATTGGTGGCGACTGTTCAAATACTGTACGATATGACAGAAATGCACGATTAAGCTAGATCCTCAATTATTGGAACAAAAAACAACGAGAACGCGTAGGATTCATTAGATCTTAAAAGCATATTGATATCAGGTTCCGGAGAATGTTCTCTAGGATGAAAACAATTAGTTGCATCCGAAAATTCATTCTATATAAGAATGGGTCACTGTAGAGTAGTTTTGAAATAACGAGGACACCATTGGAATGCTCTGGTCACGGCTGATGATCTCGTAGCAAGCAAGATGGACCGAATGCAACGAACGATACTCATTTAAAACACTAGTTCTTCTATTCGTGGAGTAATGAAAGAAAATACTGCTACAGGTGAAAAAATTGTTCCGAAGGAGCAATGGACGGAGCGAAACGAGTTGTCTCGAACACCGTGGCCACAAAAACCTTAAAGGGAACGCGATCCGCTCTCAAAGCTCTTTTGACTTGTTTTTTTCGATTCTGAAAAGGTGGGTAGTCGTGTCTCATCGATAGAACCGCATATGCCGTGAGGCTTAATCTGCAGGTTGTGTCACCTGAGCTGCTACAATAGCAACATACGAGTTTGTGACGATTGAAAGAACCGTCCAAGGAACTGCAGGCTATAGAAATTGGTCACCAATCTTTCAAAAGAAACTGCAAATACTACAGTTTTCGCTGCTGTCCGAATAGTCATTTTCCTCTTGCACTATCTTTCTCCGCTTTCCGTCCTGGTTCCGAAAGACCGATGTGCTACTCGAGCAGCTTTGTTGGTTTGCTCTGGCGACTAACTTGCTCTTAAAGTCTCGCACGGATACGGCGACCTTCGCGTGAATTTGGGTTTGTCCCTCGATTTCAGTCCACCAACCGAGCTTGTCCCAACGCAAAAAGCGTCCACCCTTGCGCTTGATTTCCTCAATTATCTCCTTGGTTATGGCCATTTTTTCCACCTGCGAGGCGCCAAGGTGTTCTTGCACCTTTGATTGTATGACATTCTGAAACATTGCATTACCTGGATGACAGGTCAGCGAATTCCCAGTTCGAAATATGACATCTGTGGATCGGGGAATCTCGATCACTGAACAATCCTCTCCGCTACCGCTTGCCCTCATTACTTCCAAGGTTTTCCGGAGACGTATCCATTGTCTATGATAGGCGGTCTTGACATTGCCCGTCCCAGTCATAGGAATCAATTCCAGTGGAATCCCAAAACTTCGACCTGCATATTGGAGCTTAATTGGATTTCCTAGAGAAGACCAGATTGAATAATGTCAGAACAAAAGAGAAAAATCGTTATTGAGAATTTTATGAATTGCTGGAGCTCGAAAAAAATTACTGATCAAAAGTCCAAACTGTCGTCATCTACATACCGATGTGAACTTTCAATCGGTTTTTAAAACTGCTCATACACACAGTAATCATTGATCGAAGGGCATGAAAATAAGATTTGTCGGGTAAACAAAAGTGGCCAGCGCATATTCGTATGGGAGATGACTCCACAAGTTTTGTTATTATCTCTAATAAATTCATACTAGGGAGGGGTGCTGAGATCTTTCCATCACCAGGCCAAGTGACATGAACAAAACCTTTTTGTTGACTTTCCAAATCATCTGAAATAGAATACAGCAAGTACAGCATTATTTTCGCCTGCGACAGATTGACGCAAATGAATATTGTGAGATAAACAAAGCCGATCTCGCCATCGGACAGCAAATTGTATCGTGCAACCAGCACGATAGAATATAATGTAATGTGAAAGCAAAGGGTACATGTATGGGTGTGTTACACACTCATGGATATGTCCCAATGTGCTGCATGCACCTGGGACGGTCACACTAACACGTACTTTAGTTTCTGTGGTTCCTTTTTCGCAACCGAAATCATCGACCCAGGTCATGACTGGTCTTCCGCTTCGGTCGCGGTATGGTAGAATCTGGACAGGCCCAGTCCGCAAAATTTTCATATCTTCCACGGTGAGATTCGTGGTTTGGAGTGGTCGCCGTAGGACTTCCGTTCCAAGAAGATACGCACTTAAGTCCAAAAACTTTAACATCCGAATCGCAGCTTTATTAGCGTCGAAAAGTTCGCATCGAAGAAAACGCAGGCGAAAGTCGTGGGTGTTCACGTACGTATCTTCAAATTCCTGGCTTTTTAGATAAGCGGCCTTCAGGGGATCGTCATCCCGTATTTGTTCGATTTCCGAGGACAGATCGAGTAGGGCGGACTCCAGGAGTTCTGGGTTCTCCTTGGGCGCCACCATCCCTACGCCATGGATTTCTTCAGTCATTGCGGTTCGTTCTATAATCGAAAGCTCCATTAGTTCTTTCGAGACGATAATGTCGACATCAGCAGGAGAGAGCCTCAAACGCCTGTAATCCGAATGTAACGACTCATCAGCCGTAGGAAGAGAACCAAAGTTGGCGGCGATTGCGGTCATTGTAGGGATGGCATTGATTATACTACTACGTAGCCTCGATCCCCGAGTTAGGTGATGTGCAGCTTTTTGCGATGTGAAGTTTTCCTTCTTTATTTTCTATCTCTGATAGCCGAACCGGTATCGTCGCGCTGCAACTCTTGCGGCACTCCAAAATTCCCCCAGCCGTTTTTTTTGTATGGGCTAACGTACCGGTATGGTAGTTAAAATTGCAGTTCTAAGTATCCAGTTGGAAACGTTATGATATCCTCTTTAAGACCATGTGTTTGGCTTGTCAGTCGAGCCCTTGGCAACCAAGATATCAATGGACTACGAGTACTTCTTACTTGGGACTATGTGACCAAAACAAAAGCCAGGGAATCTGGGCATCCTTTTTCCCGTGCTTAGACTCAATGGATTAAAAATGCAAGCAATGAATTCAATCATGATCGCCAATTTTTGCGATTTTTGTGCATCAAATACTTACTTTTCTTCCAAACAACTTGTCATCGACATTATTGTCCGGTAGTCGTGCATTTGTTAATCCACCAACTATGCCAATGAAAAGCCTGTCGGCCCAAGAGGAAGGAAGGGCTTTTGTTGAGGCTGTCGGTGTTGCTGTTGACATTGTTTTTGCTGGACCAAGAGCACCATAACAATGGACACTGCTTTGAACACAGCAAACCGGCACTTCTACAAACCGGAACAGGTATTGGAACAATTGATGTCATCATCAGAACCAATTGAAACCCCGGTGTTCTGAGCAGCCCAGCTCCATGGGACATACTTCAAGTGTGAGGATGAGGATGAAAGAGATACTAGGGTTAGCCAGTTGGATGTATTCCAACATTCAGATTCTTCTTTTGGAACCAATGACAACAACGACAGCAACGTGAGGGGCAGACAAGATCTCTTAGCGTTTGCGATTCGAAGAAAGAGAGAAAGAAGAAAGAAACTTGCAACGGAAGCCACCAAAAAACTCTTCCCCTCCCTATCCAAAGGCATGGAGACAAGAAGCAACAAACTTAACAAGGGAAACTTCTGTTTGAATTGGCACTCAGCCACCAAGGCACAAAGGGCTCAGCATCTAGTCAAGAGAATCGATCCTGGATACGGGTGGAAGGTTGAAGCTGTGAGGGATCCAACAGCAAAACCACCGGCATTACCCCCGCCCCAGAGAAAATAGAGGAAACAGATCTCATCAACACACTTGACTGGCTGGTCATCCCAGTCCATCATTGCCTAGGATGCTACAACACCAAGTGTAAATTCTGACTGTGGATTCACCATGCTTACAACATGTCTAAAGAGGGGGAATTAACAGCACAACACAAGCTTCCTGTCAAGAACAAGGACAACAACCACTTTTATTATTTTCCTTCTGAATCCGATCCGTTGAGAGTCTGATTCAAAGGCTTCTGAAGAACAGCAACGCTGTGTTAGTGTGTTAGTAGACGAACGATTGTACTCTACGCGTGACAATTGTGATTGGATACTTTCGGCAACAGATAATCGGACTACAGGCAAGACTATGGAAACGCCAGATCTCTTCTTACTGTGAACTTATTCAGATACAGCGAGACAGACCTTAGTAATGTAGATTACAGATATTTGGTAGCAACTAGTGTGAATTTTGGGATATAAATCAGTTGAATGTTAAAAGTATGAGATAAAGCGAAATCTTGCTGAAACGCAAGATATCTCTTTTATTGAGGTGAATACATTGCAACTGCTGTTGCGTAATGATGAGGTTACTTGCTGATTATTTCCGTACATGCATTGGTCGTTGACCGTATATATCTGTGTGTATATATATATATTGTGTGAGGACCACATGCCAACGGTTTTCTTCTCTTGTTCCGTTAGGAAGACTCCATGATGTGTTTATCATTAAGATCAGGAATTGCTCCCATAGCTCGTGTGATACTTTATGAAATCAGAGTTTGCTCACCGAAGAACAATGGCAATATCATAAAACAGAGATTGCTCACCGTCAATGCGCGATGGGAATCGATGCTCCGTGGGAATTGATATGCCGTGGGAATCAATTACTTTGGTTGATACGGGACTCATTGATTTGTATGATTAGAATAACTACCGTCGTGTAGCTTTGGTACTTCTGGACACGAAAGGAATTTAATACTCCCCATGTTTCCTTGTGAAAGGTCATCACGTTTTTACATGATGCTTCCATCGTCTTGGAGGAGGTCGCCGGTATTCCTGCAGAAGTGGAAGATGGGCTTGAGCAGTGGATACACAACTGAGTGTCCCCAATGCTTGGTGAGGATATCTGCACAGTTATCTTTGCCAGGGATGTGCAGCATTAGAATGAAGCCTTTCGCTATCATGCTTCGTACGTAGTGAAACGATAGGATGTTGTGACGCTTATGCAACCTTGCGTAAGGGAAGGTTGACGTTTGAATCATCTTCTCGTTGTCTCCCCATGAATAGGAGATGTCATGGACTCGTGTTCCGAGGTATCGGAATGAGTGACGTAGATCAACGATTTGCTTGATGCAGATTCTTCCTGCAACGAATTCAGCTCCAAAGGTGGCTGTTTCCGTAGTAGCTTGTTTCTTTGAGAACCACATCATAGGAGTCTTGTTCGCAAAGTGAAGGATGCCGGTTACAGCCTTACCACTGAGAATATCATGCATGAGATTTGCATCATAGAAGTGTGTTAACACTACTGTCTTCCCAAGTGGTGCAGGAGCGTCGTCGGGTAGCTCTTCAGAATGCTCCCCATAGACGGTGTTGGACCAATTGATGGTGTCCAGTTTAGTCAATATAAAATCTGGGGGTTCCACATGGAACCTGATTTTAAAATGTCTAAACTTGGAGATATATCCGTAGATACGTTTGGCACAATCAAGGTGTCTGTCTCGTGGTTGAGCTCTGAAACACGAGAGTGTCATCACGGCTGTTTGAACATCAAATCGTCCAATGGCGATGATCCATTGGAGTGAACCGATCATGCTTTGGTATTTCTGTATACCAGTTTCCTCAAGAAAAGCCAAGGAGTCCAATTCGGGATGGTCGTTTTCCGCAATGGGTGACTGGAACCTGGTGTTGGGTTTGCATCCGAACATTTGTTCATATGATGCTTCCATCTTTTCGATGAACTTGATGGGATTCATACAAAGAACACCATGCGCGTCGCGCTCAAATCCACAACCCAGATGAAAATTCATAGGTCCGGATCTCTTCAGTTTGAAGTTGTATGGCTCTGACTGTAGTATTTCCAGGAAAGAATTGGGATCTGCCATGCAAAGACATAGATCATGGACATATGTGCATATGAGTTCATATACACGTTCCCCATGCTTGTTCATTCCAGGCTTGAGGAAGATTTCTGGTTCCGCGCGGGATCTTTCGAAGCCAAGTTCAATAAGGCAAGCTGCTAGTAAATCACCAAAGCACCTGCCCGAAGATCTGAGGCCATATAAGGCCTTGTATATGATCAATAGGTGACCTTCTAGTGATCCGAATTTGGGACCTGCCTTGATGCAGACTTTCTCGCAAGTAACTGCTTCGAGGTAAGCATTACCTGTATCGGTACCCCATGCTTCTAGGCTGTTCAGTTTGGCTAGGAACAGACACATACGTAGACCGCGGAGAGATATGACACTGGCATAGACACTGTGGATGGGGGCCTCAGTGAGATTACCGTTAGCAACAAGATGAGCCTTGTGTCTACCGTCGTGTTTGACAGCATATATCATGTGTACCTTGATCTGTTGGAATCCAGTTGGGATGGAGCTTGCCTTGTACACGCCTTTATCAATGAATGTATTGTATTCATTGAGCTGTTCCATTTCCAGAGTGGTGGCGTCTTCCCATTTGTGGTTTCCGTTGGCTTGATCAAATTGGAGAGCTTCTTCGTGTTTACGAGATACCTTGAATCCATATTGGTACTGTGGGGTGGTACGGAAAGACCAAAGTTTGGCTTGATGCACGAGTCGATCAAGTTTCTTGGTTCGTCGTGCTAGATTGGTGAAAATTTGTTTGAGACGTTTCCAACCTGGGAGGTCAAGCAAGTTGTTGTCTTTCCCATATTTGGCAACGGTAACAGGATCATCAGCCGCAATGTTGGCTAATGGTTCATATGTCCGTTCCATATTTTCCCATTCAATCCAAAGGTTATACTTGGAACCTTTGTATTGAGGGTGCTTGTTATCCAGTGGACCTTGGTGTCCTAGGATTCGGCAAAACGACCAAAGTGTTCCATCTTCTTGGGTCGAATCACGGTGGATGTAATTCATGACATCATTGTATGCAATGATATCATTAAGTTTGGCATCAGAGTGTTTGCACTTGAATTTGATGAAGTCGTTATTGCGTTCAAGACTGTCTTCTACATCGACGATGGTAAGACGCTTTCGAGTACCATCGGGGTTGGTTACAAGAAAAGATCTTCCTTGTAGATTGGCAATCGGGACCGTAGGAATGGTGAGGGGTTTACCATCATCGTCAAATTGTGCATTGCCTTCTTCATCAGTAACAACTACCTGTGATGGGTCTACTGAAGGAGTAGCGGGGTTGGTGTGTGGAGTTGTGACGTCACTAACATCAAAGTATGCTAGCTCCGGTGGATCAAAATCATCTTCAGTAAGGAGAACGCCATCGGATGTCTTGCTGAAGATGTGTGTCGTAGGAGGACCATCAAAACTCTCCCCATAGTTGTTAGGGAGTGGAGAAGGGGACCAGCTTGGGCTGTCATCGACCTTCTTATATAGAAAACTTGGAAACAAGGGGTGGGCGGGTGGTGTGAGAATAACCTGATTACCAGATGCGGGAGGTGTTGTACCTGGTTGCTCGGTAGGTATAGACGGCGTGGTGTCGTCATGTTCTGCAGGAGTGTCAAGGCTTCGGTTGGTGTTGGAGTCAGTGGTTGAGATGCCAAGAGTAGGAGTAGCTGGGACGTCCTGTGGTGTAGAATCTGCAGTGGGACTATTCGTAGTGGTATGCTCCCCATGTTTTGTGAGTGTAGGAGCGTCACCAGTGGCGTACAATCAGGGTAAGAAATCCTTGGCCTTACGCCATTTGATGAAGCCGTCATCAGTAAAGAGGCCAGCTCGTTTGTTGCGTGACTCAGGTGTAAGAGCAGAGCGTACACCAGAACGGTCAAGCAATTTGCTGGTGACTGGATCCCAGATGCGGAAACAAAGTCCATTGCCAACATGCTCGGCAATGCCTACGAAATGACCGAGGCGTTCGGTAGACTGGGTACCAAAAAGGGGAGTCATTGGTCTTAAAATTAACAGGTTCAAACCAGAAGAAACTGGTACGCGCTTATATCGCTAAGTGTACCGGTAGCAATGAAGACCGGTTGTTTGTCTGATAGAGTAGGATCAGAAATAACATTGAGGAGTTCAGCGACGTATGTCATGCACAACAACCAGAGATGCGGTGGTGTGCCTGTTCGGTCCATGACGCGATTGACAATACGCTTAAACGTTTGATATCGCCGTTCAAATTGATTCTGGTGTTGGTGATAGGGTTCACTTTCCCAGAGTCCAATCCATAACATTTTGAGATAATTGGTGACCCTCTTACTAGATTGGTAGTTTCCATCATCACATAGGAGGCAAAGAGGTCTGCCCCATTTTCGAACGGAATTCTGAAAGCATGATAGGAAGTTGCCGGTGGTGCGCATTTCTTCAACATGTATGATATGAGACTTCCAACCAAAGAAAATCTGGGCAAGTTTGGAACCGCCATCAATCGCTGGGACATCGGAATAGACAGCATCAGACAAGGCGTCGTCATTGAATGGTCGAACGTTCATAGCCGGCTGGGGGGAATGAAAACGTTTGAAAATGTTACCATCAGGGCTAACCGCTAACGAACCATATTGCGATGAATTGTCAAAGGTAGCTTTGATGCGATCTGCAGAAACCCAGCAAAAGAAAGGTTTCAGGGATAAGTAATCATGTTCGTTGGGATAGCGTTCACGGGGTGTAGTTGCGATACGTGTAGCATCACTAGCAGTACAATCCGTGGGAAAGGCAGTGACCGTCTCAGAGATTGGAGGGGAAATACAGCATGCGAGGCGTTCCTGATGAACGTAGTTGGTAGGTGTAAGCCAGAATGAGCGGTCGTTGGTTCCATGATCATCAATAGGGAGAAAGGGAGATCAAGTGCAGTGACTGGAGTACGAACTGAGAGATGTAACCGTGGATGAGCCAGGAGATACAGAGATATCTAACCCTTCAAGACAATGTGGGTTTCCGTATTCGTCGTATTTGGGATATGGAAGTTGTTGCGACCGAGGAGGATATTTCTGAAGAAAGTGTTCATCTTTAGCCTTGATTGTGGTATCGAGGACGGATGGGTCCCAGTGCTTATCGGATGTCATGATAACATGTGGAAGCGTGTCGAATTCAATAGTCGTGTACTTTTGCACGGCAAGGTATGGTAAGCCATGTCGAATGCTGAGAGGCGGTGCATATCCATCAGAGGTGGTGATTACCTGTCCACCGCCCGCTTTGATGGATGTGTCATCTACATTGGAGAAATATGCTTCCATCTGGCCGGAGGACAAAATAGAGGGGTGTCGACCCGTATATGCACATTCATTGAAAATGAGGATGATGGGACCTCTATTTGAAACGGAATAGGCGCCGCATGTTGCAATGGGAATATTCTGCACTTGGAGATTGTTGATGCCTGTGACATTGACATATCGTGGCGGAATATCTTTGGAGATGAGGCATGCATCATTACCTATGATACAACCATTTGCACCGCGGTCAACCATAGCGAAGCCGGGATTGGTGACCGTAGCTTTGTGATCACGGTAGGTGTACGATGGTATTTGATTATGATGTGGGAAGGTCAGATCATCGTCGGGGTTATACCATTGATGAAAATTGACGGAATAAGAGGATGTTCCCACCGGTATCTGGGTATTGCCGTCCTTTTTGTACCAAATGTCAGGATTCTCAGAGAGGAATCTTGCGGGATGTGCAGGCAACACGGAAGACTTGAGGGGTCTTTGGTCCTTGGGGGAAGAAGTCTGAGACTTGTATACACCAAGCGATGCATGGAAGACACCTCTACGGTCATTTTCCACAGCGGGGTGGAGGTCTGCTGAGGCATTGGTATGTGCATTTCCGCTTGAGGTATCATCTTCAAGGAATGAGACGGAATGCCCATGTGTGTATGCCTTCCGGGTGATGGGTTTGACAGCATTGGGATCTGGCTGATCATCTGGGAGCAATTCGCGCCGTAATGATGTGACCACTATTTTCTTGCCTTCCGGGGAAAATTCAGCCAACTCCTCATGTCTTGACGTGATAGGGCCTTCCATATGCCAGT
Source organism: Pseudo-nitzschia multiseries (assembly GCA_037355745.1). Classification (NCBI taxonomy): domain Eukaryota; phylum Bacillariophyta; class Bacillariophyceae; order Bacillariales; family Bacillariaceae; genus Pseudo-nitzschia; species Pseudo-nitzschia multiseries. The sequence continues at coordinate 4,062,694 of CM074784.1, read as the reverse complement.
GGGCAAGCGTGTGGTAGGGTCAGGTGAACGCCCAGCCTTGAATACCGCATAGTCTTGGTAGTCACCTTCGAGCTCGATAGGGAGAGCATAGTCGTCATGGTTTTGGCCTTGTCCAGATGAGAAGGCGTGTACATGTGCACGTACGGTGGACTTAGGGGCCGACATTGCGGACTGAGAATTGAGACGAGTTGCTTCGAGTAGGAGCGTGATTTTGAGTTTGTGGATAGCAGCTGCCTCAGCAACTGCATCTGTCACCCGTGCCGCCTGGATCCTTGACTTTGGCAAACTGTTCACTTAGCTGAAAGCTGGAATAGCATGCCTGACATAATGCTGATTTTGCAGTATGGTACTCAAGGGGCTTGTTGGGAGGACAAAGCTTGTTGAGGTGATTCAATTCTTCAAACCAATGTGTGATAAACTTCACTTTAGATTCTTTCCAGTTGCTGAGATTCAACTTCAGCAAAGCTTGCAATTGAGTCGAGTTGTCATATACTTTGGCTTTTGATTCGCTGTGAAGGCTCACAAAAGCAAAATATGCTTGACGTCCATTGCATGTGAGGGAATGGCTGTGAACGCATGACGCGGATAAGTCACTTTTGAAGACTTCCAACATAAGAACCCAGAAGAAGGCACACTGTTTGACAAAGAGGTCACGTGTATAGCCTTGTAGTGCAGCAGGAGGCCAAGTTTCATAAGGAATGTTTCGGTGTCAATGTCGTATGCCTCGAGTTTAGCCTTGAAACCCACGAGCCAATGTTCGAATCTTGAGTCATTTGTGAGGGGCGTGAAAGACTTTTCATCCCGTGATTTTCGACACCAAGATTTGTACTTCACTTGCTGAGGTGACTTTTTATTGGTTCCCAGTGGAGGAGCTGGGGGATTCAGGACAGATTCACTCTGAAGGCGCAGAGCGCGTCCCATACGGAAGGTTCTGAAGTCTTCATACGTGTATGACATTACATCCTTCCAATTCTTCTCGTTCTTGCGCAGGTCATTCGAGAATTCCACAAGTGCTTCTATGGTCCGTTGGATGGACCGATGGAGATGGGTTGGTAGTTCACTTTGAGTGTAGGTAAGCTCGCGGGCAAAATCAGGCTCAATGAGTGCGTCAAGAAAGGTCGGCCACTCGCATAATCCTCCTTCTCGGAGCGCTTCACACAGATTGCTATTTTCTTCCTTTGATATGCGGAATATGGTTATGAGTATCATCTTCATATGGGCACCAAAACTAGGAAAGCTGGTTACAGTGGCGGCGGTGCCATCTCCAGTGCTGTTCCCACCACCGAATGGATTGGCGGGCATGTTCAGTCTTGATGATGATTCCGATTTGTCGGAGGAATTGCGTGGTGAAAGGAAACTGCTCCGTAGACAATTTGCGATTGGCATATGCCAGCGTAGGGATTGCGTTCAATTTTGTCCCTGTTCTTTGTGTGCAAGCCACCTTGGAGCTTGCAACTGTTAATCTATTATTTTCCTTCTGAATCCGATCCGTTGAGAGTCTGATTCAAAGGCTTCTGAAGAACAGCAACGCTGTGTTAGTGTGTTAGTAGACGAACGATTGTACTCTACGCGTGACAATTGTGATTGGATACTTTCGGCAACAGATAATCGGACTACAGGCGAGACTATGGAAACGCCAGATCTCTTCTTACTGTGAACTTATTCAGATACAGCGAGACAGACCTTAGTAATGTAGATTACAGATAGTTGGTAGCAACTAGTGTGAATTTTGGGATATAAATCAGTTGAATGTTAAAAGTATGAGATAAAGCGAAATCTTGCTGAAACGCAAGATATCTCTTTTATTGAGGTGAATACATTGCAACTGCTGTTGCGTAATGATGAGGTTACTTGCTGATTATTTCCGTACATGCATTGGTCGTTGACCGTATATATCTGTGTGTGTATATATATATTGTGTGAGGACCACATGCCAACGGTTTTCTTCTCTTGTTCCGTTAGGAAGACTCCATGATGTGTTTATCATTAAGATCAGGAATTGCTCCCATAGCTCGTGTGATACTTTATAAAATCAGAGTTTGCTCACCAAAGAACAATGGCAATATCATAAAACAGGGATTGCTCACTGTCAATGCGCGATGGGAATCGATGCTCCGTGGGAATCAATATGCCGTGGGAATTGATTACTTTGGTTGATACGGGACTCATTGATTTGTACGATTAGAATAACTACCGTCGTGTAGCTTTGGTACTTCTGGACACGAAAGGAATTTAATAACTTTAAGCAGGATTGGATTATGGGGATCTAGATGCACCTGATGACTAATCACTGCCCTAAATGGGTTGACGATGAACCTACTTGTGCCACAAACTTTGCTTCCATGGAGTTCCCTATTTTTGCTAGGGACACTGAAGGCATGGAAGCATCTGCTGCAGGCCCTGTTATCCAACTTGCTCAATCATGGGAAACCCCAAGTGCCATCAACAGCAAAGCCACTTGGGATAACCAAAACCACGAACATTCGCCCTTTGCAAAAAAAAAACAAGAAGAAAGCCCCCCCCCCCCCCAAGGGCTTGGAGAAGATCTATTTCAACAATCAGATGCAAAGATGCATAAATTATCTGATAATATATCTTGGAATAGTTCCCCGTTCAACGTTGATGATAGTGATGGCAGTAGTTCCAGTCCCCCTAGCCCCTAGCCCTGCAACTGCAACATTAGACCAACTTTGATCTGTGGAAGGAGCTGTAGTTACAGCAGAAAAAAAAGAGGAACACAACTAAATCCCACTAATTGGTTCACTGAGGTGCGCTGGCGATAAAAAACTTGGATCAATTGAATCAATCCAGATTATATTGATTGAATTGATCCCGATTAGATTGATCTAATCAATTGGGTTTCGATTAGCCGATCTAATCTAACATGATCAATCAATCTAATCCATTGATCCGGATCCAGGTTTAATCGGTATCTATCTAATTGCTCTTACCCAAATCAAAATATTTCAATGATTTCAACAAGTGTAATACGGTGCAATACAAGTCTAATACAGTGCAATACAACTAACAGATATGAAGTACTAGTAGCTAATAACTTTACACTATGGCAACTGCACTAATCAAATCAGCTGTCAACTCAGTGATACTGATAGAACTTTGTTCTTCGACGCCTTCCCATTGGTTCTTTTTCTTTTTGCCAAACACCAAATACTCCATGAACTCCTCATTTTAAAAAACTCTCTTACATTCCATGGATTACAGTTCCCCTAATACCTTATCTTACTATCAGTTCTGTGTTTCACATCACCTTTCAACAAACCAAAGAACCTGTGATTGTGTTACTGCTGGAAACATCTGGTACCATCCGTAACAGGGCACAAAGTGACGTAGAACTTTTCATCCTTACACTTAGAGCACATAAAATAACAGGGTTTTCCACAGGCATGATAGCAAAGTCTAACGCTGTGCCACTTGGTACTTTTGAATGAAGCAAGGTGCCTACCCATTTCGATACTACTACAACAAAACCTGCCTGCGCCTTTCAATTTAAATACAGTCCCAATTGAGTGATAATTCAGTACTAAACCATGGTCAGTGGTGTAGCTGCAACACCACCTCATGTCAGCTCTTGAGCATTGGTGCTTTGACATCTGAGTATTCTCACGAAGCAAATTATCAGCTGGGTATAGCTTGTTCTTGGGGTCATAGCGAAGTATCTGTTCTGCAAGCTTCTGCCTGAACACTTGATAGTCCATGGGTTTCTCTTTTGACCAATTAAGACCATGTGTACCGTCAGTGAGGAGCTCCTTGTAAATGTCATAGGCAGTAGCAATAGACAGCGCTTTAGCGTGATTTACAGCTGAGTGGTAATATTTCCAGGACTTGTAACCAATATTAGCTCTAGAAATAGAGCTATCAATCTGATCAAGTTTCTCATATGTTCTTAGATAAAGTTTGCGTGCGTGATTCATCTCAATTGCCCAAAATCTTTTATCATTGCCCCTTCCTCTTTCTTTCCTGTGGAGGAAGAAGCTGTTTGTGGATAAGCTGTTGACAGAACCCAGATTACAAGATCCTGTACTCTGAAAGCTGCAATGAGCTCTATGATAGGCTTTAGTGTCTTTCAAGACTCTGCTTTGGCAGGCACTTGTTTAACCAATGTCACAGGATTATACATTCGCGCAATGCAAGCAAATTCCCTTGTAGAATGACTAGTATTCTTTTTGTGAAAGTACTTGTGTGGTACTCCTTTTGGAAGCTTGTTCCTAGCTACTGTTCCAATCATGCCCAGTCCGAGCTTACCCATCCAGTCCTACAAACTTGCTCATTGTATCATGCACCTCTGAACACCCTCACATAGTATGTGGCGCAGATTTTTTGTAGTGCTTCTTGGGTCTATGGGGATATCTCCTGGGTCTCACTCTATCAACGTCACTGAGGATTACAGTTTGCCTCCCCCTCCCCCTCTTGAGACCATTTTGTTCTGTAGGTAGTCTACTATTGATGAACCAAATCCATAGTAAGGCCAAGAAGATTCATCCATGCACAGATCATCACCAGCCTTTTTCTGTGAAGTATCAAGTGTTGTGAACAAGCACCTCATAGATGTAGTCAAACTTGTAGGCATAGCTGAACATGCCCACATCCTGTTTGCACTCTGCCATCTAGACCCGGGCTTTGAGGTTGCAGTTTAGCTTGAGGTTTGCCTTGATCTGATGCCAATGATACCAGCTCACAGTCTGCGCTACCTGGTGTGAGTACAGCGCATCGGAATGTACCCACCTGTAATAGATATTCTCCTTCCTGCCATCAAGTGCACCATGAAGGAACACTATACCATCAAACCAAACCACATCTTTCAGTGTTATCCTACCAACATAGTGACCCTTCCCTGTGTGGTCATGGTTGGCATAGTTTGAGGACCATCTAGAAACCTTGCCGTAAAAAGGCTTCCTCTTGGACGACAGGTCCTCCTCTGCTTCATCAACAGGATCCAAATGAAGGGGGAGCAGCAGCTGATAGAAGAATAGGGCATCTCCAAGAATCAACCTCTCTTTCACTAGACCATGCAGCTTGAGCTTCCTCATATTCAGCAACCCATTTCTCTCAGAGGGAAAGAACAATTCAGAGTCCACCATGGATGGAAGAACATGCCTCCTACAATATGCTGATTCATCATCTTCTGGAATCCATCCAGTGTAATAGAAAGCCCAAACATTGCACTTCCTCTTGGTCCCTTCCCCTGGTACTGGTCCCACAACTCTTTATCCCATCCGCGATATCCCACACCAAACATTCTTCTTCTCCACGTTTGATACGGTCTTGATTCCTACAATCTATCAACCGTATTCGATGTCTCCTACGACTTGATGATTCGTTAGCCATTCAATCGATTTTCTAATCAGATCTTTGATCTCCTATCCATCAGCGTTTCCCTCTCATCGATTTCACGACCACTACATCATACTCAAGCACCTCTCCTCCCTCATTGATTTACGATTGGTTCAATTCTACGATTACAATCTTCTGATTCGATATCCAAGCCCATACTTAAGTTTTTTAGAGTTCTACAAGATGGAGAACCGACTTGTAATTCAACACTCCTTTACTAAGTGTTGAATCAAGGGGTGTGCTGTCGGTCAAAAATACACGTACCCTACTTACGTACATTCTACAGGAATTATATCCAATCTACACTTGAAAAGTTACTTACACTCCTCCAGAGATAAAAATGACTTCAAGTATCCAGACATTTAGGTCATATCATGTGTTCTCTGTCTTATGACGAATTACACATGATCGGCGATTGGTTTAGACATTCCTACATACAACACTAACACAGGGATACCGGTCGAATACAGTAAAATACACAGTAACAGAGCAATCTCACGATATGCTCACATCTCTTTAAATGTTAACATCCTATACCTTTCGGTCGATTTTTAGAGTAACAACAAGACCAGATACTAGAAACCAAGAATACAGAATTTTTTGGGAAGTGTCATCGGGAGATGGGCTCTTCATCATACATTTGGACATAAAATTGCTGGAATGGAGGGAAATGAGTTAAATAAATTTGTTCCTTTATCAAGGGTAACGTCTGATGGAGACGGCAATGTTGATCGAAAGTTGTGAAAAGAGTTTTGTCCAACCACCAAAAAGTAGAATCCAAATCAATCCATTTCTTCCTACTCTGGAAGGGTGCATCATGACTTAAACAGACGACTCTGATCTCAAGATTGCAACACACGCACTTAAAAGAATGATTGCTATGGTGGGAGCGGTAGTTTGCTCTACGAAAGGTGGTGATCTTAAACCCCCACCGATTGAAGCAATTACCGACTGAAAACAAGATTTGACCGACAATAATGAAAGCAATAAAAATGTTACAAGAATAAAATACATGGGTGGAACACATATAAGCCTGAAAAAATGACAGAAATGATTGCGTACAAAGGTAGGCAAGGGGACCTATCACCAGGCTCAAAAGGTGCGGATACTAAATTTTTAAACCAGCACTGAGGTCCAGCGGACGAACATAAACAGCAGGTTAAACACACGCGGTCAGGCACAGTACAGAGAATTTGGCAGGGTTTTAAGTACTAGGAGGCTGACACAGATTTTAGAAACCTATTCTGAGGCTCTAGCCCAAAATAATGAGGCCCGACAGGTTATGTATTATTCACATGCAGGATTGGAATATCCTTATCAGGTCGCGTATATTGGACATGACCGGAAAGGCTCATTTCTTTCTGTTCTTGCAATCTACCTTCGATACTCAGCAAATCCTTTATGTCTTTAGAAACACACAGTAGAGGTTCACATATTCTGTATGCAATCTTTTATTAAGCTGTGATGGTTTCAAGAAAAGACAGCAGAGGTTCGCACACAATGAATCCTTCATACAGGTTGAACCTGTTATCTGTTGTACTTAAGATTCTACAGTATTGGATTAGCGGCAAGACTGTCTTTCAAAATAAGTGATTCGACAGTGCTGTATTAGCGGCAGCGCTGTCTTTCGCTGTATTAAAAGAGCGATCTTGTTCTCCAATAAGCTTAAGCTCTTTATCGTATACTTTTAGATTACTTGATTATTCAACCTTAAACCTTGCATTAGTTGCCCTGCAACCCATTGTAGAACTACAAGCCTAATGTCTAACTGACTGCGCCAAAACCCGGTAGCTAGAATAGATCTGGTTGAGCAAAAGCAATGCTCGGCCGTAGTGAATATCAGAGAAACATAAGAACCAAACAGACCGGCACCTTCACCGGCCTGTAGCTATTGCTCCTGTTGTTCTTCCCTGCCTTTGGACTGAGTCAGCTCTGCAGTCACTTTCAAAAGGAAAATAACATTTACCAGCTGTTTATGTTCCGCTGGACCTAAGTATCGGTTTAAAAATTCAATATCCGCACCTGATGAGTAGTATGGTGGTAGGTTCCCTTGCCTACCTTCCTAGGCAATCATCTCCATCATTGCTTCAGGCTCATATGTGTTCCACCCATGTGTTTTATTCTTGTAACATTTTTATTGCTTGCATTATTTTGGGTCAAATCTTGTTCTACTTTTGGTAATTTTTCTTCGTACATATTTCTCACACCCCCTCCCCGATCCTGATCGGATTGTTATTACTTCATACTTATATCCCAATTTGCATCATTCATCATTCATCGCTCATTATTTTATTTCCCAATGTTGTCTATTTTGGAATGTGCAAAGTTTCTAATTATCAATTTGTCCACTTCAGACCATAAACCCGTTAAGTCATGGTCGTCGATGTCATTACAGTAATTCCGCAATTGGCCTCCTGTTTTTTCCTCCTCCACAGACAAGTTGTTGGACTCTGTTGGTGCATATTGCTTCAATTGGTGGGGATTTAATATGTTTCAAAGAACAAACTACCACTCCCACCGCGACAATCGTTCTTTCAAGTGCATGTGTCAGAGTCATTTCTTTGAGTCGTGATGCACCTTTCCAGACTGAGAAGAAACGTGCCAATTTGGAATCTACTTTTTGGTGGCTGGATGATACTCGATTTCCAATGTATGACAAACATTGTTGTCTTCTCTATCAGACTTTACCACCCATAAAGGAACATTTTTTTAAAACTCATTTTCCTCCATTCCAGCAACTAGAAAGAAACCCGATTACACAGATGTTGGTTCCGATGACAATATAAGACAGCATCCTCGGATAATGAAAATGAGAGTGAGGACAAAGTAGATCAAGCGCTGAAGAATGAAGCAATTGAACCGAGAGACACGGTACAAAACAAGACAACATGGAAAGATTATTACCAAGTTTGTCATCATGGTGGCCAAAATGAATGGTGAATGTGAGAACAGAAGTAGAATGTAGGATGAATCAACCAACAATTCAATGAAAACAAAGAAAAAGAATAATGGATAAGAATATGACTTCTAACGTATACAATGATTGGCAGAAACAATAACATAGTAATGAATTATGACTATAATATGTTACATGGTGCATGAAACAAAAAAATGAATGCCGTCATTCTCAAATAATTTCTGAAAGACAGTAGTTACAGGAAGACGAGGGGGAATGTGAGGGGAGGATAATGTTGGTGTTTGAGCTGGATACAACGACGGGAATATCGTTAGCGGAGGAGACAGAGGATTTAGCTGTATCATAGGTGGCAATAGTTGGTTGAGATAGAGGATGAGTTTGTTGAAACCCATTTCTCATCAAGGTGGAAGAAAAATTGCAATATTGACTGACCAGCTCAGAAACATATGGCAACCATTGTGATTTACATTGAGGGCATGTATTCAAGTCATGATAATTGTGACAATAATGAGAAACAGAGTAACAATTGTTACAGATAATCAGATGAGAATGAAGTGTTGATTGTTGACAGTGTACGCAAGGTTGCCACATAAGGGAAAGGCAAAGCTTGATGGTATAAGTGTCAAGAGATGACTCGTAGGTCCTTAAGCAGAGTTTAAGAAGTGGTAGGGATATTTTTTGCAGGCCTGTAGAAACAGGGCATTGTAGATCATTGAGTAGGAACAATATGTGTTTGCATACTGGATGGGTATCAGGACACAAACAAACTATAGTTTTGCACGTAGCAATTAGGGTATAAACATTGCCCAAAGAACCAATAATGTAGAGTGAGAGGGAGGATGGGTTGGAACTGTGTCAGATAATATAAAATGATTCCAAAACGGAGCGGCGCAAATGGTGTTTGTCAACAAAAGCCAATCTATGCATAGGTTGAAAATGAGAAATTGAGCTAGTCGCATGTGGGCAAGTTAGTAAGAAGTATAACTGAAAATGAATATAAATGGAAAATATAATAAGGAGGGGCATACTGGAGCTATTGTGTTTGGAAGACGGCATGATAAAACACAAAGAAAGAGGAATGTTTGGGTAGGGAGTGGGAACGCTGCAACACAATGAGAGGTAAAGAAAGTGATTGTAAGTGTTGTCATGAAGTATCGGGAAATATTCTGGGGGGATAAAGGAAATCAAAATGAGGAAAATAAATGGAAGAATGACAATCAGAGCATTATTTTTGGGTCAGAAAATTGTCCGCCAAAGGTACGGGGAATATTGACGTACGTTGGGAATTGAATATAGATATAGCAATGTAGGGGTTCCTTACAAGGGATAAAATTACTTTAAAATTATCCAAAGATAACTGATCTCTTATTATTTTCGCTCATATATTGTATTTAATGGATTCATGAATGCGTAATTAGTAGGAATACTAGTCTAATGTGGCATAATGAATTCTAGTAGAAAGCAAGATCCCATCAAGCCAGTTCCCACCATGTGGTATTTGTTGTTACATTTTCCTACAGGTGTGTTGTGATGGGCGATTATGAATGTTTGTTCTCGAGTTGTTTGCCGTGGACCAGAGTGAATGTCTCATCAAAACACCTGCGTGTTCAAATGAGTTGCAATAATAACAATCAAAGAATACAGCATATCAGCGAATATTGGGTCAGATTCTAAAGGGCGAAACAATTTCAAGGGAGGTCAATGATTACTGAGATCTGAACTCATGTGGTTGTTGTGTCCTTGTGGTCTGTGTTCTTCGGACGTCAGATGTCCACAAGGGAAGGCGGCACCTTGTTGTTGGTCGAGTTGGATACGCCTACTGGCTACTGTTTCATCTACATTCAGTTGCATCTTCCAAATACATCATGTCGATCTACGATGATTCGTATGAAGAGGCAAAACCTACTCTCTAATAATGAATTATCAAACATTTGAATCATTCTCTTTCTTCAGCTTCTTCCCGTGCATTTTTCAATCGTGTCACCAATATTTCGCGGCTTCCGTCCACGTCGAGACCCTGTTCACAGAGTTCTTCCCGAAGTGAGAATACATCCATTCGATTTACTTCGTCATCGCAAACGGCCACGATGATGCAATTGCTGACCTCTTCAGATCCATTCCAACTATTTTCCTCGTCCTGCCCGTTGCTGTTGCTATCGTTCCAAGTGTCTCTGTTGTCTCGATTGTCTTCGTAGAAACAATTCCGACAACTTGTATGGATGTGCCCCAGTAACTGTGCCAGAATCTCCTCGGATTCTTCTACCATTGCCCACTCCGGAGAGCGAATCATGGCAGTCGGATCGGAAACGTACAAGTCCATCGCTGTTTCCTTCAAAAGGGCGCAACTATGGGAATCGGCAAGGAGCAGGAGGGAAGCGGCATTCTCAGCTGTGACAAATCGATCGACAACAACTGATTCAACGTAGAGCTTGAGATCAGTGAGACAAAACCGATCCGCGGCCACCAGGAGCCTCTCGGCCGTGGCTATGTCTCGAATCACGGGTTGTTTAACCGTATAGATGTGTTCCAGCATCGCGTCGAAAATATCCCGATCGATATCAGGCAGATCTACTTCGGTGAAGAGGCTGTCAGAATCTTCCTTCACGACTGAGGAGTCTTCGCAAACAAGTTCGTACAAGATCTTCGCCCGAAGTGCAAGAATCATTTTGTGCGCCCGATAATATGAGGTCAGATTCGATGGCCCTATCAAGCGAAAAGTAACGTCAGCGGTGTCCTCCGACGAATGATAGAGCTGCATCAGGGTTGGCTCCCGTCTCATGGGAGGAGGGTACCAAACAACCTTGGGGTCGACAGCGATTCGGACATCGACATATACAGTGAGAGCCCCATCTTCGTCGAGATAGTTACGAAGGACCCGTTCTCGATTGAGATAGTTTTCGAGGCCCCAGCTTGTCGAACAGTTCCCCTTCTGAACCGCAAAGGTGCAGATCTGGGTCTCCGTTTTGTGAGTCCCGCAGTGATACTCGACCTTGGCAACGGGTTCCTGTTTGTCGTTGGGAGAAGAAAAGTAATGGAGAAAACACGAAATGTACTCCAAGTTTTCATTCGAGCGATTGTCACCGCGGGGATAAACCTGAAGCTTCCAGTTGTATCCGTGGGCCTGAAGGGTCGATGATATTCGGTATTCTCCTCGTCTCTCGTTGCACTGAGCAAAATCGTGGATCTTGAAGGTCATGCGCTCCCTTTTCCGCAGTAGCCGTTTCGGTGGGGAGCCAACTTCCGCCACGCGGTATTCGTTGTAATGCTGCCGATCGTCCTCATTGTCAATGCCACCGAGAAAGTCTCCACTGGAGCCATCCCCGTCATCAGGTAGAATTCCGTAGGGATGATTTTGTCGATGAAGATGTTGCTGTCGTTGTCGTTGCCGCTGATGTTGAAGATAATTTGGTAGACGAGGTGGCCGGTGCTTCTTCTTTCTGTTCGATGATCCATTTCTGCTGGTGGTGCTAGCATCGCTGTCGGAGCTGGCAGAAGAAGTAATCATAGCTTCATGCCCATCAGCAACTTCTCTGTTGCCAGCAGTATCCAGACATCTTAGGCGCCAAAAGATAGTAAACCGCATGGCGGAAGATTGGCAACCGATGGATCGAGTTTCCCTCTTTTTGTTTCACTGCTCAATGCTTTCGTTCCCAACGAAGGGGATTCCACAACAAAGAACTTCGATACGATGCTCGATATGATATATCAGTCGTAGCCTGTCATTTGCCCGGCGGAACGAAGTGAAATAGGAATGGGTTGATTTCTGATTGTTAGTCAAAGTCTAGAAATTGGCAGTCCTGGATTGGGGGACGTTTGTGTATTAATAGTTTTTCTCTGTTTACGGTTTGCGCATTTCCGCAGGATTGATTGATTCCGCTACGAATCGGATTCTTTTTAGGTGGGACATTGCGGCAAAACCTGGCTAGTAGAGAATACCCCGGGTCTTGGATTCGAATGGATATGCCTTACACGCACTCGTTGAAAGTTGTTTTGATCAAAATCCAACGGTAAGAAAATCCATGTTGATTCAGAATCAGGCTGGACCAATTCGACGTTTTTTCATGTGAGTGGGCATATTCATCCAAAAGAGCATAATAAAAATTACTATTGCTAGAACCACATTCCCGACACTCGACACTATTTAAAAACTCCCGATACTCGATAAAAATTCCTGTTGCTAGAAATTAACCCTGCTCTGGAGCCTACGGGAATCTGTTTGAAATCGTACGGTATCATGTAGCGGTACCAAATAAACAGTACGAAGTAAAACACTTAGTCTTTTCCAGTACCAAACGTAAGATTACTTGTCACACTTTTTCTTGTACCAGTATTCTACCGGTACGAAGGTAGTACAATGCAACGCACTCATTCCCATTCCGGTCAAGTAATCACTTCAAAAAATTTGGCGATGGGTTATATTTAGGTAAGGTGCGAATACCACTGTGCCGTCCGGCGATTGCGCGCTTTGAGAGGACAGAGAAGAATTTAAAGGGGGACAAAAGAAACTATTTTACATTTTTTTAACTTCAAAAGCAAATGAATGTGACGTGCGACTGTAAGTGGTCCCGGAGTAGATTAGCAACGTAGATTACCAAAGCAGTTTTGCTCAATTTGGTCGCGCAAAGTAGATTAATATTTTTTGGCTATCACTCACTACATTTGTGATAGCCTCAGTAGCCAACCTACTTGTAGTACTGGATGTGAAATGCTTGTAGTTCATTGGTGTGTTGGTGGGTTAAGCAATGATGCCAGAGGGGGATCAGGAAACTCCAGCCTGTTGATCGTTTTTGCAGGCTGTGGAGTGCGGTCCCCTAGTTTGCTGTGCCCACACACACGCATCATGTAGGCACAGCCAACAGAGTCCTTTCACGATCTTGCTGCTGCACTCCCAAGCAAAGCCCTCTATACCCGTGATTTGAACGTCTTCCACGTACTGCATGATTTTTGTGGCTTGTAGTCTGTCAGATCGGAGCTTGGAGATCAATGGCTGTGTAGGGTCATAGGATTCCATCCCTGAAAAGTATGGGCATACCCAATCCCACACATATGGGTTACTTAAGTCCCGAGGGTATCCAAGAACAATACACTTTGCCTGCAATGATCCCTGTTCGGAGTTGTATGGGAAGGGCTTGAGGCCTACTATAGCATTGTGCATCCACACCCTGTTGTGCCAGGTTCGTTGGGTGCTGAAGCTAGCAACTGAGAGAGGTCTACTCCGCAGTATTTCCTCAGGTCTAGGTGCAGCAGGAAGTTCAAGAACTGTTCACTGTAATCATTATCAGCCAGCCAGTCATATGCCTGCAACCACCCATTGCAGCATGGAGTCCATGGTAGGGAGGGAGAACCATGGAGTGTGCAGGGTGTTGTTGAGGCCTGATTTGGTGCCGTCGTCAACAATGCGAACGTCCATTTTGCCCTTCAGAACATGGAACATGAACATCATAGCCTCAACGAATTCTATATCCGCAAGCTTGATGTACCCCTTGTCAATCACTATGGAGGCTTTTTCTTTGATTAGAGCCTTGATATTGGGGTCCGAGTAAGGTGACTGCCAGTCAGCATTCTAGGGGGCTGGACCATCAAACATAGGCTTAAGGCCTACTCGAGCTATTTCCTGATAATTGAGAGGCCACCACCAAAAGAAGAAAGAGGAGCCTTTATCCCAGGTCCATCAGCTGCAGTGGTCTGCTTTAGTGCAGGCTCAGATGCTGTCTTGCTCAATCTCTCTGGCGTTTGGTCCCATTTTTCCATGTAAATGGAATCATTTGGTGAAGTCCCTGCAAACTTTTTGTTTCCGTAGCGTCAGGCAGAAGGCCCCTAGTTTCCTAAGTGCCCATTTGAATTGTGGAAGGTCGTCCGGCTCAGATAAATTAAGGGGAGGTTCAGGTTGGTCGCTCCATTCCTGGCTTGACGCCTCCACAATCTTCTTGTTCCATAGATGTTTGCAGCGTCATCTGACTTCATAGCCTTGTCCAAGATGGCGTTGGTGCCATCTTTGGCCTTAGCTTTTAGGATCTCGGCATCAAAGCTGGCTTCTCGGCCCGTTACCTCAACCACTCCCTGGTACAAAGAAGGAGTGGAGGACATGTGTGTTCTGCTTATAACTCTCGTTGGTAGTGGCAGTGAGTTCTGTTACTCTTCCCCAGTTGAGGTTGAGCTGGTTTGGGTTGGGTCACTCCCTAGGAACCATAAGGCTCCTGCAAAGACCTTGCTTGGGGTCTCGTGATCAATCAATGTGCCAAGGACACGTTCATCGTGAGTCCGGTTCACTCTCCCTGAAGGAAAATCATGCACAGCCTCAAGTTCCTTCACTGTTATTTGTCTACTTACCCACATGCCCTGGCTGTTCAGATGTAGGAGGGATGTCCTTGTCCCCTTTCTTGACCATTTCAGCCATCATTTCCGTGAATTGCTTTGCTGAGGCTTTGACTCAGCAACAAAGTTGTCATTATGAGCTCTGCTGAACAAGATTTGGTGCAGTGTTGTTTGAATCGCTGGAGGTAAAATGAAGTCAATAGGTTTGCCGCCTACTTGGTTTGCCCATTTTACCAGAAACCACCCATCTGTGATGCCTCCAAGTGTAGAACCCGATTTCCAACCTGGCAGTACTATCCTATTGTGTTTTCCCTGGGACCCTGTGATTTTTAGTACCATGTGCAATTCATCCCATTCCCACATGTTTTTTTAAATGGAATTCTAACTGCCCTGTAGTAGTATCACCTCTACCAGAGGAAGGTCCATGGCGATTGCGCCTACATCTAACTTTGTCCACGGTGGATCTTTCGGTCCATGACCGGGGATGTCAAACTGGCTGTTAAGCCATAAAGCATTTGCGTACAGCCCCACATACCGCAACCAGGTGGGATAAGTTTCCAAAACCACTCCAACTGATTTGGTAGCCTCTTCCAGCGTGACCTCCACATATTCTTGGAATAAATCATTGGGCCGACCCGCGCGCTTGGAGTTTCTGGAGGGTTCCGGTCAGGGAGGGGTACACAGGCTGACTGTCATTGGTTTCAGTTTCTTCTCAGTGAAAGTTCGCAACAGGACTGAGACCGGGAGTTGTTTTTTCTGTTCCTTGCTTAGCCCCAGTGGGGGCTATCACGACTTTTTGGGGACCTTGTCCACTCTGCTTTTCAGAGACCGGAGTTCCTTCATGACGTCTTCTTGTTCCTTTTTCAAAGCCTCTAGGTGGGTATTAAATTCGTTTTTCATGACAGCCTGGTGTTGCATGTGCTTGTTGAGAACTCTTTGAACCACCAAGTGATTGGAGAAGCCGTCTTGTGTGAACTCCAACACCGCCTGTCTTCCCTGTGAGCAGCCCCACATGATCACTGATTTGTCCACCCCCAGATTAGCTCCAACCTTGCGGGCCTTGTGAAGGTGCTCAAATATGGCTCAGACATGGTGGGAGACCAACTCTACATGATGGGTTAAACGTTAGAGATCTCAGTGGTATTGGTGTGCCTTTCATATGGACTTAAAGAGGGACTGTCGCGCCTTAGGAAAGTGATTTTACCGGTTAAAAGGGTTCTACTCCTCCTTTTAACGTCCGGATGCTTCCACATGCAAGCTAAGACACTGAATTTGTGTAGGGGCATAGTAGTTATAAACAGTAAGAACATTCTTGTACTTTCATTAGTGTTCCAAATAGAGCCATTTTATGCTCGTGGCGTGTGCCATTTTCATGGGTGTCAGTTGAAAAAACTCAACCGATGAAAAAACTGATCTGAGAGGGGATTTTAGATCGCGCATCGAATTTTTCTTGCTCTTTTTTGTGTGTGTTTTTACACGGTGAAAACACACCGTGTGTTTTCACCGTGAATTTCATGTGTTTTCATTCATTTTCTATTCCACTCCTCTTGTTGCACCGCCTCCATTGGCTGACTAAGTATGTAAAGAATTCGGATTGAGCACCTCTGTCGTCATTGAACTTGAAGGGAAGACCGAAGAAGGACCAGTACTCTTCTACAGAGCGTCTACGGGGAGAGGAGGAGGGAGGGGGGGGGGGGGGCGGGATCTACAAGCCGAGCGTTGAGCACCTCTGTTGTCAAAATCAAGCACCGCTGCCGTCATCAAATCGAAAGCATGAAGAAGTACTCGTCTACAGGATCCATAGCTCGGATCGGATTGGATTGCAAGTACTCATAGCTGGTACTCCTCTACAGTTCATCTATAGGGGGAAAGGTTGCAAAAGATGGCGCGGATGCTCCTGCCAATCCGCGCCATGTTTTGCAACACTCTCATACTCAACAAAACGCGGATTGAAGAAAGCAACAAGGAAGAACCGTACTCTCCTACAGTTCATCTACTGGAAAAAGTGGCGCGGATCAGTTGAGCACCTCTGTCGGTGGAGCGAAACAGCCATAGTACTTTTGTACAGTTGTTCTTTTACAGGGACGGAGGGTAACGCAAGAAAAGATGGCGCGGATTGACAACAATCAACCAATGTTTAACCATTTTGTTTTGCTCACAATTTTACAGGACGCTGCTATCATCATGGATGGGGATGCCGGTACGGAACCTGATGATGGTTTACAGGATGCTGATATCATGGACAGGGATGCCGGTATAGAACGTGATGATGGCAATGGGGACGCCGCACCCGCAACCTCCAATCGGAACAACGTCAACAGGCAAAGAACCAATCGAAACCTCACCAACAATGAGAGACTTGCGGTGCTGCACATTCTTCTCCAGCACCAAGTCTTGCCAGGACGCCTTCATAGAAAAGCTACAAGGACGGCTGCTGATGCTCATAAGGTGCACCCTAAAACTTGCCTAGCAATCTGGAAGAGATACAAGGAGACTGTATCAGAAGATTGCCCTGGAGGTGACGTGTCCAACAACAGGAAGAACTGTGGGAGGAAGCAACGGGTGCTGGACGTAGAAGCAATTAAAGCTGTCCCCTTGAACAGGCGGCGTGACTTGAGGAGTCTTTCTGAGGCTACTGGTATTCCACTCGGAACCTTGCGGCGCTTTCTTAAGAGAGGAGTCTTGCGTAGATATACAGGGACTACAAAGCCGATGCTCACGGATGAGAACAAACTGGAGAGAATCCGTTGGTCATTGTCTCACATGGATGGTAACGGTAGATTTCATGACATGTATAACACGGTTCATGTGGATGAGAAGTGGTTTTTATCTAAAACGGTTGAATGACAAACTGTACTTGCTCCCTGACGAAGAAGAACCAGTCTCCAAGTGTAAGTCTAGACGGTATCTTGGTAAAGTGATGTTCTTTTGTGCCGTCGCCCGTCCCCGGCATGATCACAATCGTAATGCTTGGTTTGATGGAAAGATTGGAATTTGGCCATTTGTTAAGAAAGAGCCTGCCCTCCGGAGTTCGCGAAACCGTGCCAGAGGGACTTTAGTGACCAAAACCATTGACTCTATCAATGCTGATGAGCACAAGAAGATGATGCTGGAGAAGGTTCTTCCCACAATCTATGAGAAGTGGCCCCAATCTGGGAGGCACACCAACATCATCATTCAGGAGGACAATGCAAAACCACACAAACCCAGTGTTTGAGCTGCTGTAAAGGAGAAGGCTGCAACTGATGGCTGGAACATCTCTGTAAAGGCGCAACCTCCCAACAGCCCTGACTTTAACGTATTGGACTTGGGATTTTTTAACTCCATCCAGAATTTGCAATACAAGCAAGATAAAGTCCGTGATCTTCTTGATGGCATCATTGCTTGCGTTGAGAAAGCATTTTGTCTGTCACCAAAGGAGACGCTCGACAATGTGTTCTTATCCCTTCAGTGTGCTTTGGAAGACTCTCTTACAGTTGACGGGGACAATACTTATAAGCTCCGTCACATGGGTAAAGACAAGCTTCGTTCAGAAGGCCGCCTCCCTGTTTCCATTACAGCAAAAGCTGATAATATTGCCAGAGGACGCCAAGTATTAGCTGAAGCAAATAATAATGGACTAGTCTAGTACATGCACAACCATAATTTAAAAATTAGAAATTCATAAAATTATTTTCTGGTACTAATTCTACGTATTTCTACACAAAGAGGAAGGTTATTATGGAATGCACACAAAATCCTACAAGGAAGGTTATTTTGGAACGGAGGAAGTAGTAGTTTTGTATTATGTATGTACTGTTATTTTCTACATTAGTTCACCAATAGATAAACTTGCATTCATCGATGCTGTTATTTCCAGATCAATATAGATGTTTCTTTTCTTTTTCTTTTTTGGTCCACTACAACTAGTGGAACTGCTACTAGTAATATTTGCATCGCCATGCTTAATGTTGGTGTAATCTGTTGAACTTTTGTTCCTAAATCTCTCCCTCATCATTTCTTCCAATTTCCTTCCTGTTTCTGGGTGTTTTTGCATCTCGCCAATTTCGTTGCACAAGTCACTGAACAACTCTCGTCCTTCCTCCATCCATCCATTTCTGCTTCCACTGTCTTAATTGCAGAATTTTTTTTTGTCGCGGAATCGTGGCATCACCCTTTCGTTGCTGCTGGTTCACCCGTACATGATGCTCATTGTAGATCAGTATCAATGCAAATGCTTCATCCGCTATAGAAAATATATCACTCAGCAAGTGCCTCTCCTTCTGTTGTTTGAAATTGGAATTTGTTGGATTGATTGCTGACATGATTCTTGTAACAAAATAATAAAAATCTTCATTTTCCGCGTCATTGTATTTTCTGTATTGAGGGTTTAAAATACCTGTGTCCTCATATTCTGTGTCTTCAATAACTGCAACAGAACCAGGGAAGGTGATAGGGACTCGACCTTTTCTGTAATCGACTGTACGGAAGTATCATCAGTATCAACGGGCAGCATGTTAGTGTTGTTGGACCAAAAACAGATTCCAAAATTCCTAATTTCAACAACCAATTCTCCCACCTGTATTTACCTATCCAGTTTTTTCTCGCTAATGTTTGTGAGTTGTGCCTAAATGCAGTCAGTACTGTCCCTACTCGTTTGCTGTAAAAGGAACAGAATGACACCAGTGGAATATTTGGTGGCTTCATAACTGCATTTGATTGAACAGCTTTTTGTATTACATGCGCCATTACCTTGTCATTGATAGGGAACTTCATGTTGTGGTACCAATGTTTTTTGATGTAATCTCTTAGCTGCTTGTCCAGTGTTTCAGTCATATCACTCAAAGCCTTAAGCATATCGTTGTCTGTTATAAGCCCATATTCGTCTGTAATTGTACTTACTGCTCATTCTCTTGTGTCGCCGGCATTGTAACTCCCCTCTCCCTGCATGGTTGCCTCCGTTTGTTTAGGTACCATTACTACCTTTCCCACCCCTATATGTGGTTCCCTCTCTTGTTGCCGTAAGTGTTTTGCCACTTCCTGTGCCAATATGTCATATTGGATTTTTTTCATGACACGTTCCGCAACATCCTCTAAATCGCAGCATTCTCCGTTAGATGTTTTCTCTACCACATTGGATTTTGTTCCTTCTTTCTGTTGGTTCATTACTGTAGTGGTGGTTGTGTTGGTAATGCTCAGTGCTGGTTCGTTACTCTGGTTGATGGTGTTTTGTTCTTCCATGTTTGTAGTCGTAGAAATTGTGTTGTCGGTACCATTTTTTTACTGTTGCCCTTTGTTGCGTTCATAGTTGTGGTATTACTGTTACACACTTTGTTAGTAATTGCGGTGTTTGTTTTAACTCTTCTTCTTTTTTTCTTACCGTTGTTGTCCCCTGTATTTTGATGATCACCGGGCCGGATGGTTTTGTTGTTTCGAAGGGTCTTTCCCTCGGATTTTTTGCTTTGTCGTGTCTTTCCGATAGCATTCATATTTTTCTTTTCTTTTCTGAATACAGTGTCGATCAAAAATCATGTGTTTCTTTTTGTGTGGTTTTGTGCGTGTTCGTACCTTGAGGTACTAATAATTTTTTTGGGTTCTTTCTTTTTTGTGTACAGTGTTTCGTGTGTGTACGGTTTTTTAATTTGTGTGTGTGTGTGTGTGTGTGTGTGTGTGTACGGTGTTTTGTGTTTTGTGTTTTGTGTTTTGTGTGTGTGTGTGTGTGTGTGTGTGTGTACGGTGTTTCGTGTAGTATGTGTACAATGTTTTGTGTGTAGAGTTTTTCCGTGGGTTCTGTACTATGATGTTAGCCCTAACTTCTTCTGTGTGTTGTCTGGCTTGGGCGTGCCCTTATATATTTGTAGAAGTAGATCACGTACCTGTGCAAGCCAGCCCTCCCGCGCCATAATTTTTTCAAAAGGGAAACTTTTGATAACACTAAGGTTATGTATTTCAATCCTCTAGTCACCTGTAGAATCTCATAGACTGCACCTAACATACTGTACTGTCTTGTGTGCCATTTGTATCTACAAACCACACCATTTTCAGTAGTGTGTGTGGCAAAGTTGTTCCCAATATGCATTTAAAAGTTGTTCCCAACATGCAATTGATGAGTCATGTGATATGCATTCATGGCCTGGTACAAAAACTTTGGTAGTCATTACCAAATGAGACTGTTTGTGCCCTGTATTTGCACCAAAAATACCCTCATGCTTGTCATTTGGTGAGTCAAACCACAACATTT
The DNA here is from genome assembly GCA_037355745.1 of Pseudo-nitzschia multiseries. Classification (NCBI taxonomy): domain Eukaryota; phylum Bacillariophyta; class Bacillariophyceae; order Bacillariales; family Bacillariaceae; genus Pseudo-nitzschia; species Pseudo-nitzschia multiseries. Next base: position 4,041,890 of record CM074784.1, on the reverse strand, counting down.
CCAGAAATCTGTGTGACAAAGCTGTTCCCCATATGCATTTGATGAGTCATGATAAATGTATTCATGGCTTGGACCGGGTACTTTTGGAGTCATTACCCAATAAGTAAGTTTGTCTCCTGTAATTCAACCCAAAATACCCTCATGTTTGGCATTTGGAGAGTCCAACCACAACATTTCTGGGATTCTGTGTGAAAAAGTTGTTCCCAATATGCAATTGATGAGTCATGATAAATGTATTCATGGCTTGGATCCGATACTTTTGGAGTCATTACCCAATAACTCAGTTTCTGCCCTCCTGTTGTTGCACCAAAAATACCCTCATGTTTGCCATTTGGAGAGTCCAACCACAACATTTCGGGCATTCTGTGGGGCAAAGTTGTTCCCAATATGCAATTGATGAGTCATGTTGAATGTATTCCCGGCTTGGACCGGATACTTTTGGAGTCATTACCCAATAACTCAGTTTGTGCCCTGGAATTGCACCAAAAATACCCTCATGTTTGCCATTTGGAGAGTCAAACCACAACATTTGGGGCATTCTGTGGGGCAAAGTTGTTCCCAATATGCATTTGATGAGTCATGATGAATGTATTCATGGCTTGGACCGGATACTTTGGGAGTCATTACCCAATAAGTCAGTTTGTGCCCTGGAATTGCACCAAAAATACCCTCATGTTTGCCATTTGGAGAGTTAAACCACAACATTTTGGGCATTCTGTGTGACAAAGTTGATCCCAATATGCATTTGATGAGTCATGATGAATGTATTCATGGCTTGGACCGGATACTTTGGGAGTCATTACCCAATAAGTCAGTTTGTGCCCAGGAATTGCGCCAAAAATATCCTCATGTTTGCCATCTGGAGAGTTAAACCACAACATTTTGGGCATTCTGTGTGACAAAGTTGTTCCCAATATGCATTTGATGAGTCATGATAAATGTATTCCTGGCTTGGACCGGACTCTTTTTGAGTCATTACCCAATGACTGCTCAGTTTGTGCCCTGGAATTGCACCAAAAATACCCTCATGTTTGCCATTTGGAGAGTTAAACCACAACATTTTGGGCATTCTGTGTGACAAAGTTGTTCCCAATATGCATTTGATGAGTCATGATAAATGTATTGATGGCTTGGACCGTATACTTTTTGAGTCATTATCCAATAAGTCAGTTTGTGCCCAGGAATTGCACCAAAAATACCCTCAAGTTTGCCATTTGGAGAGTCAAACCACAACATTTGGGGCATTCTGTGTGACAAAGTTGTTCCCAATATGCAATTGATGGGTCATGATGAATGTATTCATGGCTTGGACCAGATATTTTGGGAGTCATTATCCAATAAGTCAGTTTGTGCCCAGGAATTGAACCAAAAATACTCCCATGTTTGCCATTTGGAAAGTCAAACCACAACATTTTGGGCATTCTGTGTGACAAAGTTGCTATCACACGGTATGTTTGTGATAGCTTCAGTAGCTAACCTACTTGTAGTAATGGATGTGAAATGCTTGTAGTTCATTGGTGGGTTGGTGGGTTAAGCAGGGCTAGAGGGGGATCCGGAACTCTGGTGGTATTGCCCAGAGGCCAGTCCCTTAGTTTGCTTTGCCCACACACACCGGCGTACAGTCGGGCTTAACAGCTTGGGCGGTTAAGCCTCTGGCTGTTAAGCCTTTTCTGCCATTGGGCCATAAGCCACCGGGTGGGAACGGTGTGGAGAGCTTGAGGGCGAGCTTGAGCTTGGAGCAGAGTGAGGGAGGGAAGAGGCGCCAGGGTGCCTCAAAGAGAGCTGCCAGTAGGGGTGGGGTCCGCGGCCGGAACCCATTCCTCGGGCAGGAAGGAGTATGTTCCATTGTTGAGCATGACAGAGGCAAGATTCTTGAAGATGGGGAGGGATTGCTGATGTAAGTAGCGCATCATGCAGTCACTGTGCCATCTTGCCAGGAGCTTGATGACATTAGAGTCGCATTTGCCCTGTAGCAGGGTCATGGCCCCACCCGCGCAAAGGGAGCAAGCAGAGATTGCTGCAGGGGAGATGCCGGTAGTATGAAGGAGGGTCTGGGCATAGACTCTCATGGAGGAAGTGACAGTTGCTGTGCGAACAAGGGTAAGGACCCCATTGTCGAAGTAGCTGGCAAGCGTGAGGGAGGGACCGAAGGGAAAGCTGGGAGAGCAGCAGCTTCGGAGATGAAGGACTTGGCGAGCACAAGCTGCAACCGGGCAGCAGAGTGGGTCACCACTCCTGGCATGAGCGATGACCTCCCCTTTATCCTTATTCTTCTGTGTGGTGAAGGTGAGGGTGACAGAGGTAGCAGCGTGGAGCTCAAGCGCAGGGTCATTGTGGTGGACGATGCGGGAGTCACGGTAGAAGGAGATGTCCTGTAGGTGGAAGGCTTGGTCATCTGTGGTAGTACCAGTGTACTCCCCAGGGCGGAGACAGAAAAAGAAGGCGATGCAGATCATGTTTGGAATGGCCTGGCAAGAGGGGGAAGGGGCCTCGTGATATGCAAAGTGGAGGGCATGCATCACGAGGGTGATGGGGACTGGCTTGACCCAGGAGGGGGCCGGGTCCAGCTTGGCATAGGCCTTGAACTGGGCAGTCAGCCGGAAGTCAAGACTGCCTGTGGAGTCGGTTTGAGGGTCTTTGGATCCCAGGCGGGCGAGCGTCTGGCCCACTGACCAGATGGTGTCCGATACTGTGCGAGATCGGATGGGCTTGTGGCTACATGAGAGGTGGCCATCATGGAGTCGTTTGCCAAAGACCTGGAGGATGGGGATTGGATCCTGAATGGACTGGAGGCGCGGGTCAAAACCTTGAGACAAACAGAATTGAACCCATTGGTCCCAATGGGCATCTTTGCGCTTGGCATAGAGCTCAGTGACTGAAGCGCGCATGGTCTTCTGGACAGCGCTAAGGTCAGCATGGAATGCATGGGCGGCCGAAGGTGGCATAAGGTCCAGGGCAAGTCCTGTGGGTAGGTTGTGTTAAAGTGATGGAGCAAGGCAGTGTCAGAGAGGTCAGATCAAGAGAGGAGGTCCGCCAAGTGGTTAGCTGGGCCCAGGATGTAATCCCTAAGGGGGACATAGTGAAAGAGGCGCTGGTGCAACGACTGGAGCCGGAGGAGGTAGGCAGCAGGGCCTGTGGTGGTAGTGGCGCCTTTCCGTTGCCAATAGACAGCTGCTGTGTTGTCATAGCAGTTGTGGGTGGTGCGGGCGTGGACACAAGCAGCCTGGGCCAGAACATCATTGTGAGCAATGGAACCGGCCAGCTTGAGGTCACTGTTGGTGATGGAGCCCTCAGGATTGTCGAAGGAGACGAGCTGGGCTGAGACCCACTTGGGGAACGCATGCCGCCACATGACGGGCTGCACGGCGCCAGTGGGAAGGGGGACAAAATGGATGCCCCCCATGCCCAGACCAGAAGCATTGCAGGCGCCCAAGGTGGCAGGGAAGGTGTCCGGCACGAGTTTGGCAAGGGCGGTAGGCCGGATGGAGAGATCATTTGCAAGCCATTGGAAGTCTCGAAGGAAGCGGTGGACGCGCTTGGTGAGCCGGAGGCGCTGCCTGCCTGGGTCCTGGTGGCGGAAGGCTTCTTGGAGAATGGAGAAAAGGCCAATGGAGCCAGGGATGGCAAGCGCAATTGACCGGAGTTCCCCAAGGACTTGGTGCCATTGCTTGATGGGGACATGGCGCTGGGTGGGGGAAATGGAGTGGAGAATCTCCTGTAGGCGGGCCACCCGATGGGGAGGAAGGCTGATGGTTTTGTTGACGGAATCGATGAGCCAGCCGAGGATAACTTTCTTGGTGGTCCAAGTGGCGTCCCCTTGGAGCATTTTCTTGAGGGAAGCAGGCTCCTGCCGGAAGGGGGTGTCACCAGTATCAAGGGGCCGGAAGACGGTGTCAAGGGATTGGAAGAGAACTCTCTTGAAGGCTTGGCGTGTCCATTGGTTGCCTTGGGCAAGGCCACAGAAGTCATCCACATAGACATCCCAGTAGCAAATTGGCAACTTGCTGGGAGTGGTGCTACTAGGAGGGGGCAGGGGCGGCTTGGAGGCCATAGTGGGAGGAGGAGGAGGCGTCTGGAGGGCCGAAGCGGGGGCCTCAATGGGAGGCGCGACGGGGGTGGTTTCAGAGGGGAGATCCAGCCGATGGGGGGTGAGCCGGGCCTCGGCAAGCCCGGTGGCGAGAGTGTCATTGGCCAAGTCTGCAATGGTTTCAGTGAAGGCACAGAAGTTGGGAGGACTGGATTTCCACCCCATAGGGTTGGTGAGGGGGATGACAATGAGGGGAGGCTCGCCCCGCCTGGAAGGGAACAGCACGCCAAGTTTCATGGTGTCATCTGGGTGTAACCGGACACGGTAGAAGCCATCAGCTAAGTCAATCTTGGACATATACACTGGACCAAACCGGTTGTTGGCGCGGTGCAGTTTGGTGAGGAGTTGCGGGAGTCTCCGGCCAAACTGCATGGCTTTGGCAGGGGCAAGAGGGATGGTGTCTTGGTTGACGCCCGAGTAGGTGTAATCGGATATCATTCATGGGCGTTGGCCTCGTTGGGGTACTAAGCCAAGGGGGCTCAGTCGGAGTCCGGGAAGGTCTTGGATGAGGCTGGCGGGGAGAACAGTCCATTGTTGCTTGTCCATCATGTCGGCATACGCCTCGCACAGGAAGTCAATGCCCTTGTGGGAGGATTGGTGAAGACTCCGTTGAAGGGCAGCTGCAATCCGAGGTTGGTCCCAAGGGGGCCCGGACATGGTGGCGGGGGTGCCGTCCTTGCCATAGCGGTCAAGGAGGCTCCCCACTGGATGGGGGATGGTGGCTACATCAGGATGGATGTCACCCCTTCCTCGGATGGTCCGGATGAAGTCCCCCCAGCTCGTGCTGCGATGGTAGGCAGTGACGGCGTGGGCGATGTGGGCGTCCAGCCGGTTGGTGGGGTAGCTTGATGAAGTGGAGGGGGATCGGACGTGGGGCTTGGACCGAGGCCTGCGTGAAGGGGAGGGGGATCGGACGCGGGGCTTGGACCGAGGCCTGGGGGAAGGGGATGGGACGCGGGGCTGGGACCGAGTCCTTGAGTGGGTAGGGACGCGGGGCTTGGACCAAGGCCGTGTGGTAGGGGATTGGACGCGGGGCGTGGACCGAGGCCGTGGGGGGGGGGGGGGGGGGTAGAAAGGGAAGAGGAAGGAACTTGGGGCTCAGACTGGGGCCTTGGCGCATCAATATGGAGGTAGGCCTGTTGAGGGTAGAGAGGGAGAGGGAAGGAACTTGGGGCGCGGACGCGGACCGGGCGGGCTCAGAGAAGGAAGGAACTTGGGGCGCGGACGCGGACGACAAAGGGGGCAAACCGAAACGCACGCGTAGGGGCTTACCTAGTTCAGGGGTGATTTGTAAAGGGGATGGATTAGAGGGATGATTAGATGGAGGAGTAGATAGTTGTCGTGAGGAAGGAGTAGATGGGGGGAGGGGTAGATAGTCGTCGTGAGGAAGGCAGGGCCCCCCTTGGTGATTGAGAGGGCAGGGTCAAAGTGCCGAAGGGGCGCTTGCCATTCGGTCAGACACCAAAGGCGGCTTGGCACCAAGTCCAGACTTGGTCCTGTTCACTGCCGGTGATGGCACCATGGTCATGGATGTTCCTGCAGTTGGTGTAGCAGGTTCCACGAAGGTGCCAGGAATGGCACCTGTCTCTGCCATCTGGGCGGGACAAGGGAAGAGTACCCTTGTCTTTCATGGTAGCCCTCAGCCGGGCGCGTTTGACTTTGTTGGCTGCCCCAGCCGTTTGTAGCCGGGGATCTAGGCTGGGGTTGGACACTCGGGCACCTCCAGCGGAGCCTTGGTTGGGGCTGGGGGTAGTCTTGCCTGGCTTGGTGGTGCCTGGGCTTGCAGCAGGGGCAGCCACAGCGGCGACGCGACGCAGGTGCCTCCGAGCCGGCACATTGGTGACATTGGGGAGCCAGTAGAGGTTCTGGGTGATTCGGAAGGCTTGGAAGTCCTTCCCAAAGTCGGGGGAAGGGACAGTGAAGGTTGATCCCCATTGTTCTTCAAGCCAACCTCGCACCCGGATCTGGAAGTAGTATACAACAATGGAGGGGGTGATGAGCTCGCCCAGTTCATCGGCAATTGCTCGGCGGAGGGGCATTTGCTGGAGCTTGAGCTTGGCGAGCCCATTCTGGTAACCCTGCACGACTGGGTGATGCATGCCTACTAGAATGGTGGCCAGGACGGCCAGATAGCTTTCCAGTTGTGTGGTAGCTTCAGTCCAGTTGATGGGTAGGTAGACCTTGGTCTTCTGGAGCTCCAGGGAGTCCTTCAAGGTGAGGGAGTTGCCTTCGGTGGAGATCATGGTGTCATAGGCCGCCACAGTTGCTGCAGCCTCCTGTTCCCTCTTCAAGGAGGCTGCGGATCCACCAGGAGGCGTGAAAGCCAGCTGGAGGATGCCGTCCGCCACGTCAAAGGGGTCAGTCCCATGAAAGCTGCCATCTTGGAACTTCTTGAGTGCAGCCGTGGTGACCAAGGGTGCTTGGATGAGGAACTCGGCGGCGCAGGTGGCCACTTGGCTCTGGAAGATCATGTGGGTCTTCTTGTGCTTGCCCTTCTGGGCCCAGGCTTGGTAGATGGGGGGTAGGTCGGCTTCCTCAAGCTTGCCACATAGCAGTAGCAGGCGCTGGGTGTACAAGGGGCCCCAGGTGTTCTTGACAGTGGCTGGGGGGCGACGCTGGTCTAGGCCCTCACTGAGCTTGAGCTGTTGGTTGGCGAGGGCGGTAAGGGTAGCTGCCAGCGTCAGATCTACCCCTGCAGGCTGGCCGGGTGCCGGCTGCTGCCCCGGATGGGAGGGGTGCTTCAAGCCCGGGAGGTCCCGGTATAGTACCTGATTGCGCATGTACAAGGTCAGACCGGGCTCCCCTCGAAAGGGGGTGCCGGGTGTGGCAAAGTGGACACCTCCATCGGCGATGGTGGGGTCGGTACCAGCAGCTCGGAGGGTATTCAGTAGGGGGGTGCAGGTGAGTGCCAGGTTGAGTGTGTCGAGGTAGGGGTAGATGATATTCAAGGCTTGGATTGGACTAAGGCCCTTGCCTAGGAGGAGGGGCACCAATTGGAAGGGGATGAAGCAGGCCTTGTAGGGGGTGATGACCTCCATGTGAGGATCATCACCTAGCACCATGGGGATCATGTGGGAATGGTGAGCATGCTTGATGACGTCAAGGTGGCGGTTGAGGGACAGCACCAGGGTCTCGGGCGCCTGCTCAAGTAGGGCAGCATCCACTAGTACTAGCTCTCTGGCATTGCCTTCGATGTCATCCAGGTAGCCAAAGGCCTTGCCTTTGTTGGTACTTGGCGCGGTTAAGGGCCCCGGGTACTTCCGGAGGCCATGCACCAATCGGAGTCAAGCCCTCCCAAAGGTGTCAGTCAGGAATATTCCTAGGGCGCCCACCGGTTCTGGTTCAAAGAGGTCCAAGAGCCGGCCTAGGAGTATGGGGGTGGCTGTTTCCTCAGCAAAATAGTCATAGATGGTTTGGTAGGCCAAGTCCCGGGCAGGTCCTACTCCAAGGGGACTGGTGGTGGTCTAGTAATACTCGATGTAGGTCAGCATGTTGTGGCTGGTCAAAGGGGGTGCCGGATTGTAGATCAGAGTCTCGACGATACGAGTCAACTGGACGCTTGGAGGTGCCGACTATCGGATAAGGAGGTGCGGATCGGTCAGTCAACTGGACTGTGACTGGTCAAAGCGGATGGATGGTAGATCAGGAACTCGGAGTTGCGGATACAATTCGACTGGACGCTTGGAGGTGCGGGCTATCGGAGTAGTCCTCGGAAGAGGTCGGTTGGCTACTTGGAGGTGCGAATTGTCGGGTAGTCCTCAGAGGAGGGGTGTCGATTGGCCGCTGGTGTCGACTGGCCACTTGGAGGTGCGGATCGTCGGAGTATTCCTTGAGAAGGGGTGTCAACTTATCAAAGCCGGCGGTGTCTTTGGAGGTGCGGTTCTGTCAGTCAGCTGGAAGCGTCGGAGTTGGCGGTCTGCTGGGGGACGCTTGGAGGTGAGGTGGTGAATCGATCGGAATCAACTGGAGGCGCAACCTAGGAGGGGAGCTTGACTGAATGCTGGAGGTGCTGCCAGTGGCCAAATCGATTAGCGCGCTTGGTGCGGTATGGAGGTGCGAGCTAGGAGGCGCAGAGACGTCGGAGTCGCCGGTCTGGAGGTGCGGATTGTCGGCAGCTTGAGTTGGTATCTTAGGAATCTGCTAATCGATCTGAATCAACTGGAGGTGCAACCTAGGAAGGGCGCTTGGCCAAATCGATTGACTAGAGGACGCTTGGAGGCTTGGGTAGTCACCGGGCCTGCTGTAAGTAAGGAGCCAAGGATGTGTGAGTAGTTAAGAGACTGACTGCCGTACGGGTACACTAGGAAACTAGGGGACCAGGAGAGGTACACTAGGCAAGGCTAGGGGACCAGGACAGATAGGCTTGTCGTACGGGTACAATATGAGGACTATTGGACCAGGACGTGTTACCTATTTATTTACTTATTCTACTACTAATCGGTTTAGGAGCAAAAGAGTGAGCTGTGGGCTTGTATTCTGCTGGGGGAATCCTCTACAGGCTTGTTAGCGCTTAGCCTGTATTTGCAGAGATTTGCTTGCAGAATTTGATGCTGGCAGAATTCGATGCTTGCAGAATTTGATGCTTACAGAATTCCCAGTAAGATTTGTACTGGTGTACCTACAGGGAATGTTCCGCACGCACCGATGTTGCTGATTGCTGATACAGTGAGATCTTTCAAGAAGTACGTGCGCTGTATACTCAAGGTGGTTCCCCGGCTGGTCTGTACTTCACTACCATTCCCCTCATCCGGTTTGCTACATCAATTCCCAATATGCATTTGATGAGTCATGATAAATGTATTCATGGCTTGGATCGGATACTTTTGGAGTCATTATCCAATAAGTTAGTTTGTGCCCAGGAATTGAACCAAAAATACCCCCATGTTTGCCATTTGGAGAGTCAAACCACAACATTTTGGGCATTCTGTGTGACAAAGTTGTTCCCAATATGCATTTGATGAGTCATGATAAATGTATTCATGGCTTGGACCGTATACTTTTTGAGTCATTATCCAATAAGTCAGTTTGTGCCCAGGAATTGCACCAAAAATACCCCCATGTTTGCCATTTGGAAAGTCAAACCACAACATTTTGGGCATTCTGTGTGACAAAGTTGTTCCCAATATTCATTTGATGAGTCATGATGAATGTATTCATGGCTTGGACCAGATATTTTTTGAGTCATTACCCAATAAGTTAGTTTGTGCCCTGGAATTGCACCAAAAATACCCTCATTTGTGCCATTTGGAGAGTCAAACCACAACATTTTGGGCATTCTGTGTGACAAAGTTGTTCCCAATATGCATTTGATGAGTCATGATGAATGTATTCATGGATTGGACCAGATATTTTTTGAGTCATTACCCAATAAGTCAGTTTGTGCCCAGGAATTGAACCAAAAATACCCTCATGCTAGTATTTATCTAGTACAACAACAAGCGTGTACTAGTAATCTGCTCGCGTAGAAACCTACGCGGATACAATACTAGTATGTATCTAGTACAAAAAGTGTGTAGTAATCTATTCGCGTAGAAACCTACGTGGATTCAATACTACTATTTATCTAGTACAACAAGCGTGTAGGAATCTACTCACGTAGAAACCTACTTGGATTCAATACTAGTGTGTATCTAGTACAAAAATCTTGTACGAATCTACTCGCGTAGAAACCTACGCCAATTCAATACTAGTATGTATCTAGTACGAAAAGCGTGTAGAAATCTATTCCCGTAGAAACCTATGCGGATTCACTACTAGTATTTATCTAGTACAACAAGCGTGTAGGAATCTACTGTCCTAGAAACCTACGCGGATTCAATACTAGTATGTATCTAGTACGAAAAGCGTGTAGAAATGTACTCGCGTAGAAACCTATGTGGATTCACTACTAGTATGTATCTAGTACGAAAAGCGTGTAGAAATCTACTCGCGTAGAAACCTTTGCGGATTCACTACTAGGAATTATCTAGTACAAAAAGCGTGTACGAATCTACAGGCGTTGAAACCTACGAGGATTCACTACTAGGAATTATCTAGTACAAAAAGCGTGTACAAATCTACAGGTGTAGAAACCTACGCGGATTCACTACTAGGAATCATCTAGTACAAAAAGTGTGTACGAATCTACAGGCGTAGAAACCTAAGAGGATTCACTACTAGGAATTATCTAGTACAAAAACGTGTAGAATTCTACACTAGTACAAAAAACATGTAGAATTCTACAGAACTTGAAGTATCCTAGATGGTATCGTACGATCGATCGATGATTTCGATCGTCGCGACAAAAAAATCTCTCTCACACACACACACAGTAACTTTCTTTTCTACCTCGCGACAAAAAATATCACTTTTTCTACCTCACGAAAAAAAACCTCTTTCCATTCATAATCTTACCCGACTTATTTGAGTAGAGTTGCTAATTGGCACTCCGTCTGTGAACGTGGGATTCCACTTAATCCAATGATCCCTTGATCGTTGATCAGCATTAGGCAGGTAATCCGTGCTCGAATATTTTAGTCTGAAATAACAGCCTTGTACTGAAAAAAGAATTACCTCGCATTGGAGAAGAGGTGGTTTGCTGGATAGATATTGTTTGAATTGGCCCGCAAACATATATGTCTTGAAAGCAATAAATCTCTATCCATTGCTTCTATATCAACAGGCACGAGGTACTGTTTTTCGTGACAGAGGAGTAAGAAGGCTGCAAATCAACTGCAGCAGCAACAACAACAATTTCATTGGGACGATTGTTGGAACGTCAGAACAAGCAAAGGTAAGAATGAGAGAGATAGACAATGACTATAAGGGATACTGCCTCCGGCATTACTGATAATGTATTTCCTCCCTTCTGGTTTCTTCTTATTTTCATAGGAATGGATCGGAAGCAACTTGGAAGCAACCATCGAATCGGAAGCAACCATTGAGTCGGAAGCAACGGATCGGAAGCAAGTATCGCATCGGATTCGGAAGCAACCATTGAATCGGACTGGATTGGAACAACCATCAAACCGCAACCGGGAATTATCGAACCACAACCGGCATCGGCAACGGCAACCGGCAACCATCAAACCGACACCGGGAATCATCGAACCGCAAACCATCGATTCTTCCCTGTAGGTGAGCGGAATTTTCCCTGTTGGTGATAATTATGAATCGATCGGCATGTACATAATATTATTCTGTTGTTATTATTTACTCTACTACATCAATAGATACTCACCCATTTTCTTAAATTATCATATCATATATTTGAATAGGATAGTCGACAACGGCAACGACCCGCTCCTCCACCGGCGCTTCACCTGAATCAGCAACACCAATGTCGTCCCGGCAACGGGAACACCAATCGTCGGCAACAAATCGTCGGCATCGAATCGCTCCTCCTCCACTGGCGCTCCACCAACGTCGTCCCGGCAACACCAACACCAACGTCTTCCCGGCAACACCAACGTCGTCCCGGCAACGGGAACACCAATCGTCGGCAACGAATCGTCGGCATCGAATCGCTTCTCCTCCACCGGCGCTCCACCAACGTCGTCCCAGCAACAACAACACCAACGTCTTCCCGGCAACACCAACGTCATCCCGGCAACACCAACACCAATCGTCGGCAACGAATCGTCGGCATCGAATTGTCGGCATCGAATCGCTCCCGGCAACACCAACACCAACACCAACACCAACGTCGTCCCGGCAACGGCAACCGCAACACCAATCAATCTGCAACACCAATTGTCAGCAACGAATCTTCGGCATCGAATCGCTCCTCCTCCACCGGCGCTCCACCGACGTCGTCCCGACAACACCAATGTCGTCCCGGCAACGGCAACACCAATCAATCCGCAACACCAATCGTCGGCAACGAATCATCGGCATCGAATCGTTGGCATCAATCGAAGCAACCAAGGAACAATCGAACCAACCGGGAACCATTGATTGTCAGACAAGAATAGCACCCGGTGCAATGGGATTCAAAACAACAACAAAGCAATTGCCAGCAAAAGCAATCAAGCAAAAATCAAAGAGGAAACATGGTAAGACATGTAGAAAGAAAATGACTTCAAATTTTCTCCAAAACGCAGCACCGTCATCAGCAACAATCCACCAGACTTACAAACACTTGTTGGAGATAAAACCTAACAAGACAGCAGAAGGGGACAGGAATCGGCGTCGAGATCCAAATGCAATTTTCAAGCATGCCGAGGAAATAGCATTGAAAACAGTTAACAAAAATGGGTTTCGAGGTAAATTCATGGATACAAATTGGGGCCGGACAACAGTTGGAGAGAAGAAATATTCTTTGGCACAGGCTGTGTCTATTCACAGTTTCAAGACATTGGATAGTACCAACAAGAAGTTTGTTCTAGCGTTCGCCGAATCAGAACCATCATTGAGACTCTTTGCAAAAGCTTCCAGACAATTCGCGAAACAACGCTTGGGTACTCCCAAAAATATAGAAATCACAAGAACATTCGCTGGGCAGATTGTTGAATCTAAACCCAAAATAGGCCGAGGAACCAAATGTGACAGTGTAAACAGTGGATATGCTATTATTGGGATGAGACCAAATCGATTGAAATCAGGAAATGTTGTGTATGTTTTCAAAAACAATGTGGACTCGGCAACAAAAGGCAACCTTGAACAGAAAGCCCTACACATTGTGAAGGAAATGCAGCTTTGTTTAACTCCAATGTCCAAATTTGTCAACCTTGAAACGACTGTGATGAATGAGGTTGTTAGCCATACAACACTGAATGCAATCAGCCATCACGCAACGGCCTTTTCTATTGGAAAGGATTATCACTCGAAATGCCATACCGATGCCGATATGTTCTATACAAGGCTGACGGTTATTGCTCCAGAACATGTAAGTGATGACGAGGTGATTTATTACTTTGTCTTCCCCACGTATGGAGTGAAAGTTCCGTTGAGGTCAGGCAATACTCTATTCTTCAATCCATTAGTATTACACAGCTGTTCGAATCCAAAATACGAAGGCTGTTATATTATGAGCGCCTATGTATCTCGCAAAACTGTACTAAGAGCTAATCCTCTATAATAATATTAAACAATAATTTAAAGTTAGCCGTTACATTCACCATCGCTACTCAATTGCAACTGCTGTCAGAACTATCGCTCTCTGAACTGGATAGATAATCACTGGATTCGTTATCATTGAATGCTATCTCAAATGGTTCCAACTGGATGTCGTCATGTAGTGTGCATGCATTGTACAAACATTCGTAAGACGGTGGTGTAGCAGCATTTTTGCTTTCAAAGAAATCAAGCCACGAGATACGATTTGATATCACAAGCCAATCACAATTGGTTATGCAGCCGTCTTCTCCTTACTCTGGGACAACTGCCAGCTCAGAATGGATAGTGTCTACATGAAATAGGTACAGAGAATTCATCAGGCGCCCACGTTTGACAAATTCAGAAGCTGTTTTCTTTGGCTCATCTTGAAACCGACGAGCCACAGCGTACATTCCGTTTGTATCAATCGGATACCCACCAATACTACTGTATAGCTGCTTCAAATTCTGTACAGTTAAAAAGCATAGCAGATGGCACGGAATGAGCTTTGGATTGTTATTCAAATCAAAGTCCAATTTCATCAAACACCAATCCATCCATACGGAGTTGAGCAGAGAACTGTCCGATCTATATGAAGGATGTGAGCGAAATATAAAATTAGACCCACAAGCAACATCATAACGATTGTGCTCTGTAACTCCACAAATGTGCAAAGGATTCTCCAATAAAGGTAGCACAGAATCACAAACAAAGTCAAGTATGTCCGAAGGAAAAAAGGGTTTGGTTTTGTTTGTAGAACGAAGCCACTTCATTGTTGATTCCCCATTCTTGGTTCTCATTATTTGAAAATGAGAACCGTCACCATCAGGACGTTCAATTGGAGGAGGGTCAGGCGGATTCAGGTTGTAGTGATATGTTGCCTGGCTTAGCATCATTTTCTCTGACTTTTGCTTCGCCGTTTGACCAATTAGTGATGCAGCATTACCTTGTGTGTTCTTGGAAGGAGCTTTAATCTCAGTTTTATGGCGAAACTCATTAGGAGCACTATCTCAGCCTGCAGGACTTCCCCATAAAGAGATATAATCTGGTAGGTGAAAGTACAGGTGATTCTTGATTAGTTTTGTTCCCATCCCTTTCCTGTGACATGTTGAGTTTATACAATTGATAAAGTTCACGATTGTTTTGGGGAGATTCTTTAAGGAAGCATATTTCATCCGACCGTGTTTAAGAAATTCTTCCACCGATAGAATGAGCTGAATTACCTCTATCTGTTTCTTTACAAAACGATGGTCACCAATAATGTCAGATCCAGGTTTGGAAACCATAGCGATCAGAAGAGAAATAAGCATTCCAGAGAAATCATGCCCTTCTTTCTTCGTGGTTGATAGAAGCTGAGTCCCAAATTTGGTGCAAGGAAAATCTCTATCAGACTGGCGTGATAACAAACCACCGTACCATTGTGCTAAAGGGCCAATACTGTTAGCAACAGCCACGCCATGCTTCAAATTGGGGGCATAAACACATGGAATACTTCCGCGGAGCAACAATTCAATTGACTCAACAGTCCGTTTGGCAGTACCAAGCTGGTGCATGTGCAAACATTCACCGGGAGTTGCAAAATGAATGTTGTTCTGATTTGTACCAAAGCATAGATCATGAAATACATTCCTGATATTGTGATGAGAGTTGTTTTTGAAGTTCTTATTGATATCGTTTAGATCAGTGCCGGGAAAACAATGGAAATCAACAGGCGACCACTTCTTTGTTGCAGGTTGAACAGAAGGAATGTTTATGTTCGGAGAATAACAGTTGCAGTGACGGCACATCCGCATGACACCCTTATTGAAGGAGCCATATTTTCCACACAATTTATCATGAAGTTCTGTGTCGCCATTAACATAGGCAATGGCAAATTTCATTTTTACCTTCCACTGTTGATTTGCGTACGGAAGATAATTCCATTTGATACCACCGTCTTTGTTACACACGGCTTTGAAGGAACGAAACGCTACTTCCAAACCATTGTGAAGATTCTGAATTTTTTCCTTTGAAGTGGCAGGACAAGAGTGTCTGGTTGACTCCCATTCGGGGTCGGGATGGAAGTAAATAGTTGTCCATGCTTCAGGTCGAGAACGGGTCTCCACATTAAAGATACTGAGTGTCATGTTCAATGGTGTTAACGTAAGCCGTCCGTGCGCATCCAAAGAGATGCCGTCCATGTAAAATATAATAGGAACAAGAATTTCTTGCGAATTGGGATTGCAAATTTCTTTCCAAGAAGATTTCCACCACGAGCCATGATGCAATTCTGAGATTACAGAATGAGGATTCAACTCAGGATTATTGTCAGGAGATAGAGGGGTGGAATAGTCGGGAAAGGAGAGGTTTTCTTCTATCATTAGCTGCTGGTCAGAAAGAAGAGAATAAATGGCATCCTTAAAAGAATGGACATAGACCTGAGTGGGCTTATTATCAGGTAACCAATTCAGTATATGAGGATGAAATTTCATATCGGAAAGACCCAGATTGGATTGGAGATTGTCAAAAATTGATTTCCGTATTTACTTGAAATCACTGAATACCACTAGTAAGAATATCTAGCGGACTACACGTGTAAACGCGTTAGTGAAGAGAGAAAAAATAGAGATGTGACCCTGGATGCAACCCTGGGTGTAACCCTGGGTGAAGCACTGGGTAACACACCAAATGCATCGCTAGGGGAACGCTTGGAGCAGCACCGGGTGCAGTGTTAATAGAAACACGGGGTGCAGAGCATGGTGAAACACTGGGAGCCACAGTTGGTGCCGCGCTGTGTGTGACACTGGATGCAACCCTGGGTGAAACACTGGGAAGCACACCAAATGCAGCGCTGGGGGAAGCGCTTGAAACAGCACCTGGTGCAGTGCTAGTAGAAACACTGGGTGCAGAACATAGTGAAACTCTGGGAGCCGCATTTCGTGCTGCGCTAGGCGTGACACTGGATGCAACTCTGAGCGAAGCACTGGGAAGCACACCAAATACATCGCTGGGTGAAACATTGGGAGCAGCACCTGGTGCAGTACTAGTAGGGATAATGGGTGCAGAACATGGTGAAATACTGGGAGCCTCATTTGGTGCTGTGCTTGGTGTGACACTGGATGCAACCCTGGTTGAAGTACTGGGAAATACACCAAATGCTTTGGTGGGTGAGACATTGGGAGCAGCACCTGGTGCAGGGCTACTAGTAGGGAGACTGGGTGCAGAACATGATGAGACACTGGGAGTCACATTTGGTGCTGCGCTTGGTGTGACACTGGATGCAACCCTGGGTGAAGCACTGGGTGAAGCACTGGGTGAAGCACTGGGAAACACACCAAATGCATTGCTGGGGGAGGCGCTTGGAGCAGCAACTGGGGCAGTGCTAGTAGAAACATGGGGTGCAGAACATGGTGAAACACTGGGAGGCACAGTTGGTGCCGCGCTGGGTGTGACACTAGATGCAACCCTGGGTGAAGCACTTGGAAACACACCAAATGCAGCGCTGAGGGAGGCGCTTGGAGCAGCAAGTAGGGCAGTGCTAGTAGAAACACTGGGTGCAGAACATAGTGAAACTCTGGGAGCCACAGTTGGTGCTGCACTAGGTGTGACACTGGATGCAACCCTGGGTGAAACACTGGGAAACACACCAAATCCATTGCTGGGTGAAACCTTGGGAGCAGCACCTGGTGCAGTGCTAGTAGGGATAATGGGTGCAGAACATGATGAAACACTGGGAGCTACACATGGTGCCGCGCTAGGTGTGACACTGGATGCAACCCTGGATGAGGCACTGGGAAACACTCCAAATGCATCACTGGGTGAAACACTTGGAGCAGCACCTCGTGTAGTGCTAGTAGGGACACTGGGTGCAGAATGTGGTAAAACACTGGGAGCCACATTTGGTGCCGCGTTGTATGTGACCCTGGATGTAACCCTGGGTGAAGCACTGGGTAACACACCAAATGCATCGCTGGGGGAACGCTTGGAGCAGCACCGGGTGCAGTGTTAATAGGAACACAGGGTGCAGAGCATGGTGAAACACTGGGAGCCACAGGTGGTGCCAAGCTGTGTGTGACACTGGATGCAACCCTGGGTGAAACACTGGGAAGCACACCAAATGCATTGCTGGGGGAAGTGCTTGGAGCAGCACCTGGTGCAGTGCTAGTAGAAACACTGGGTGCAGAACATGGTGAAACTCTGGGAGCCTCATTTGGTGCTGCACTAGGTGTGACACTGGATGCAACTCTGAGCAAAGCACTGGGAAACACACCAAATGCATCGCTGAGGGAAGCGCTTGGAGCAGCAACTGGGGCAGTGCTAGTAGAAACACGGGGTGCAGAACATGGTGAAACACTGGGAAACACAGTTGGTGCCGTGCTATGTGTGACACTGGATGCAGCCCTGGGTGAAGCACTGGGAAGCACTCCAAATGCAAGGAACACGTTTACCTTTGAATATAAAGATTGCAGCTGCTTTGATCCTTTAAATTGATACTTCCTCCGTTCCAAAATAACCTTCCTTGTAGGATTTTGTGTGCGTTCCATAATAACCTTCCTCTTTGTGTAGAAATACGTAGAATTAGTACCAGAAAATAATTTTATGAATTTCTAATTTTTAAATTATGGTTGTGCATGTACTAGACTAGTCCATTATTATTTGCTTCAGCTAATACTTGGCGTCCTCTGGCAATATTATCAGCTTTTGCTGTAATGGAAACAGGAAGGCGGCCTTCTCGACGAAGCTTGTCTTTACCCATGTGATGGAGCTTATAAGTATTGTCCCCATCAACTGTAAGAGAGTCTTCCAAAGCACACTGAAGGGATAAGAACACATTGTCGAGCGTCTCCTTTGGTGACAGACAAAATGCTTTCTCAACGCAAGCAATGATGCCATCAAGAAGATCACGGACTTTATCTTGCTTGTATTGCAAATTCTGGATGGAGTTAAAAAATCCCAAGTCCAATACGTTAAAGTCAGGGCTGTTGGGAGGTTGCGCCTTTACAGAGATGTTCCAGCCATCAGTTGCAGCCTTCTCCTTTACAGCAGCTCAAACACTGGGTTTGTGTGGTTTTGCATTGTCCTCCTGAATGATGATGTTGGTGTGCCTCCCAGATTGGGGCCACTTCTCATAGATTGTGGGAAGAACCTTCTCCAGCATCATCTTCTTGTGCTCATCAGCATTGATAGAGTCAATGGTTTTGGTCACTAAAGTCCCTCTGGCACGGTTTCGCGAACTCCGGAGGGCAGGCTCTTTCTTAACAATTGGCCAAATTCCAATCTTTCCATCAAACCAAGCATTACGATTGTGATCATGCCGGGGACGGGCGACGGCACAAAAGAACATCACTTTACCAAGATACCGTCTAGACTTACACTTGGAGACTGGTTCTTCTTCGTCAGGGAGCAAGTACAGTTTGTCATTCAACCGTTTTAGATAAAAACCACTTCTCATCCACATGAACCGTGTTATACATGTCATGAAATCTACCGTTACCATCCATGTGAGACAATGACCAACGGATTCTCTCCAGTTTGTTCTCATCCGTGAGCATCGGCTTTGTAGTCCCTGTATATCTACGCAAGACTCCTCTCTTAAGAAAGCGCCGCAAGGTTCCGAGTGGAATACCAGTAGCCTCAGAAAGACTCCTCAAGTCACGCCGCCTGTTCAAGGGGACAGCTTTAATTGCTTCTACGTCCAGCACCCGTTGCTTCCTCCCACAGTTCTTCCTGTTGTTGGACACGTCACCTCCAGGGCAATCTTCTGATACAGTCTCCTTGTATCTCTTCCAGATTGCTAGGCAAGTTTTAGGGTGCACCTTATGAGCATCAGCAGCCGTCCTTGTAGCTTTTCTATGAAGGCGTCCTGGCAAGACTTGGTGCTGGAGAAGAATGTGCAGCACCGCAAGTCTCTCATTGTTGGTGAGGTTTCGATTGGTTCTTTGCCTGTTGACGTTGTTCCGATTGGAGGTTGCGGGTGCGGCGTCCCCATTGCCATCATCACGTTCTATACCGGCATCCCTGTCCATGATATCAGCATCCTGTAAACCATCATCAGGTTCCGTACCGGCATCCCCATCCATGATGATAGCAGCGTCCTGTAAAATTGTGAGCAAAACAAAATGGTTAAACATTGGTTGATTGTTGTCAATCCGCGCCATCTTTTCTTGCGTTACCCTCCGTCCCTGTAAAAGAACAACTGTACAAAAGTACTATGGCTGTGTCGCTCCACCGACAGAGGTGCTCAACTGATCCGCGCCACTTTTTCCAGTAGATGAACTGTAGGAGAGTACGGTTCTTCCTTGTTGCTTTCTTCAATCCGCGTTTTGTTGAGTATGAGAGTGTTGCAAAACATGGCGCGGATTGGCAGGAGCATCCGCGCCATCTTTTGCAACCTTTCCCCCTATAGATGAACTGTAGAGGAGTACCAGCTATGAGTACTTGCAATCCAATCCGATCCGAGCTATGGATCCTGTAGACGAGTACTTCTTCTTGCTTTTGATTTGATGACGGCAGCGGTGCTTGACTTTGACAACAGAGGTGCTCAACGCTCGGCTTGTAGATCCCGCCCCCCAAACCGTGGAATGTTCGTCGGAGAAACAATCGTCGGAAAAAGAATCGTGTTGGCGTCGATCGTCGATGGTAGAAAAGGAACGATCGTCGTCGGGGTTCTTGTATCTGATTGTCGAATCGTCGATGTTGCGACGTAGTTACGGAATGAGATTCTTGGTGGAATGTTCTGTAGATGCACCCCTTGATGCGTACGCTTCTTGGTCTTGTATTACAGAAGAAGATTCTAGGTAGAAGGATCTGTATACACCCCTGGTTTATTCGCCCCCAATACTTCATGGAAGGAACCCACTGATGAAGAAGATCCACCATTCTTGGACCGGATTTCACCCATCAAAACCATCAAGCGCATTGGCACCAAATACAAGAACCTCCTCCAATCTAGAATCAACCAAGTTGATAGCGCTGAAGCACTCCATGCATCCATCCAGAAACACTTGGCACCAACCAAAGATGACATGGATGTTGCCATCCCCACGATTGACATTGCTTCACTCAGAGCCATCACCAAGCTTCATAAGGCAGGCAATCATGAATTACCACTAGATGCAGATTCACTACCAACTGAACAAATTGAACTCTTCATCAAGGCCATCAATTCAAAAGCCACTACACCAGAAGAACAAGCACTAGGGCACTTCACTCGCAGAAACCTAAAGTTGCTATCAACGTGGACTGAATGGGAAGCTGGAGAGCGCAAACAACTTGACCAGTTTGAAGACTTAGAAATGTTTGGATCACCCATTCCATACCCTAAGGATCCAGAAGCCATCATTCTCAGGCCCCATTGGCAATACAATGTCAAAAGGAATGGCGTCAGACGCGCAAGACAGTGCTGCAATGGAAGCAAATATGCAGCTCCAACCCTGCATGCAATTGCCATGTCATACTCATCATGTGTTGAACACCCCATCCAAAGATTGTTTTTTCCATTGCAGCTAGCCTCAACCTCAAAGTATATGCAGGTGATGCTGCTGACGCCTATGCCCATAGTCCAGGACCAAACATCCCTACTTACATGACTATTGATGATGCGTATGTAGAATGGTACAAACACAAACATGGCACAGACATAGACAGAAGATTGGTGCTTCCTGTCCTTCGAGCACTCCAAGGCCATCCAGAATCTGGAAGACTTTGGGAGACCCACATCAACAAGATTTTGAAAAGCTCTGATCTCAACTTCAAGACCACCACGCATGACAAGACAATCTATATGATGATCTTTGAGGGCAAAACAATATACATGCTGAGACAAGTTGATGATTTTGCACTAGCTTGCACATCAGAATCTATATCTGACAAGATCTATGACATCATTGGTGAGAAGCTGAAGCTCCCTAAAGAAGATGTTATCCTCTTCACAAAAATGGGATTGCTTGAAGATTTCAATGGAATTGATGTCAAACAGACGGCTGATTACATTGAACTGTCCTGTGCCAATTACATTGACAGAATCATGAGATCTCATGGTTGGGAAACCAATTCTAAGATGAAGCCGCACTCAAAGCCATCAGCGCCATTGTCAACTGAAGTGCTGAGCCAACTGCAATCTCATACGGATGGACCTCTAGAAGGCACCAAGGAACACGCTGACTTACAATCCACATCTGGTTTCTCCTACAGGACACTCTTGGGTGAAATGATGTTTGCATATGTCAGCTGTCGGCCAGATATTGGGTATGCAGTGACCCTGATGTCAAAATATAGCTCCAATCCCACTGCCTTTCACTATTCCAGTTTGAAGAACATAGCTCTCTACCTCAGAACAACCAGATCCTGGGGTATTAGGTTCTACAGACCAAATGCTGAGCCATCTCTGCCTCCAGGGGTACCATACGACGACGCAGTCCAAGATGCATCACTCCCCAAATACCCTGAAGATATCAAGCAAAACAAACTGATGTGTTTTGTTGATGCAGCATATGGGAATGATCCAAAACATCGCAGGTCCACCACAGGGTATGTCTTCACTTATGCTGGTGGAGCAATTGTTTACAGATCCAAAGCACAGTCACTCACTGCGCAGAGTTCCACAGAAGCTGAGTTCATTGCTGCAGTTACGGCAGCCAAGACAGCCAGATATCTCAGGTCTATACTAAAGGAATTAGGATTTGTCCAAGTTGGTCCTACTCCAATCTATGAAGACAATGCATCAGCGATTGAAATCATCAATGCCCAGAAGCCAACTGAAAGAACCCGGCATATTGAAATCAGATTCTTTGCAATTCAAGCATGGAAAGAAAATGGTGAAATCGAGATGATTCATATCCCCAGAGTCATCAACCCTGCTGATGATCTAACCAAACCATTGGGATGGATCTTGCACGCCCGACATGAAAGATACATAATGGGACATCACGCAGGTTAAATCATTCGATTACCCATGATACGTTGATCCCATTCGACGCATTTGAATCAATTCGATTCGATCCAAACGTTCGATTTATCATTTTACAATTGCGTCCGAATTGTAGACGATTTCATATCACTATTGAATCAACTTAGACGAAGATATACACCGACAGTAATCCAACATATATCATCTAACATGTTGGATCAAGGGGTGTGTTGTCGGCGAAAAATACGGACTGTTGTCGGCATCAAATTTGATCAAAAAAGCCGACGAAACGAAACAACGACCGAGGTGCGGAACGAGATACGAATACTCCGATGATCAAGCATTAGAATCAAACGCACCTCCACTACTTGGAATCCTTAAGTGGTTAAAACAATATCACCTAAGGCTACAAACAAAAGAGGATAATCGGTTAGAATAAGACATATCCAAAGACCTGACCAATAAGTAAACACTTGGAAGCCATAAGTACATTCAAAAGAATATAGTTGATATCCCGTGAGGAAATTACTTATTGCAATCAAGAGAATCAATACCGATACCAGATGGGCCTCACATCTAGCATATATACCCCAAACAAGCATACGCCCCATTTAGTAAATCACTTAACCCCGTAAATGACCAATGCTATCAAATGACCAATACAGTAAGACGGACACACGACACTAACACAGAAACAGCAGTGACAGTATCGGTACGACAGGTAAAGAAGATAGTAACAAATAACCGGGGAAGATCTCTACCATGTAAAATACAGAGAGCCCCGATACAGTGAAATACACAGTAAAAATAAGAGCGTCTCTCTGAGCTCACATCTCTTTAAATTTCAATTATCCTATACCTTTCGGTCGATTAGTGTCACACCTAGCGCGGCACCAAATGTGTCCTCCGGTGTTTCACCGTGCTCTGCACCCAGTGTCACTACTAGCACTGAACCAGGTACAGGTGCTGCCCCCAGTGTCTCACCCAGCGCTGCACCCAGTGTGTTTTTCAGTGTCTCATCCAGCATCATTCCTAGCACTGCCCCTAGTGCCTCCCTCCGTGCTGCATCTAGCGCGGCTTTGAGTGCGACTCCAAGTGTGTCCCCACGTGCTCCCATATGTCTCCCCCAACTATGCTTTGCCATCTTCCTCCTCCGTGCGACAGACACGGTAGGTTTCTGATCATGGTTAGGATATCTCCAATCCAATGGGGCCTGGTGGGATGCCCCCCAACTCCAATCCCCCCTGGATTCATCCAGTCCTTCTTCCCCTTCCTTGACTCCTCCCGTTTCCTGCCTTGTTCAATCTGATCTTCATGGGGACATCCTTGTTGCCAAGGATTCTGATGCTTTTGGACATCTCTTTCCCCATGCTCCTTCCTCCAACTCCACCCTCATTACCTTCCAAAACATTGGCCCCCAACGAAAGTCAGCCTTCATGTCTCGCTCTCGTCACAACTCTTGGCGCTCTGCTAAGAGCAAGGCTGGGGTAGCTCTCTATGCAGAGCATTGTCTGAATGAGCCCAAGCTTCCCCTCTGTGACCTTTTCCACTCTTGCATCAAACAGGAATGCCCTTCCAGTTTCTCCTACCTTGCTAGCAACAAGCATGAGGCCTCCACCGGTACTTGGTGTATCCCTGGCAGTACGGGCTTCACCATTGATTGGCTCTTTCACTCTCACAAGCTTGCCCATGGGGCTGATCCATCTGGGCTTGGACGGTGGACCTTTGTCAGGTTTCAAGGCAGGGCTCAAGCTATAGTTACCATCTTCTCTGCCTACTGCCCTGTTGAAAATGACAGGGACCTTGGCTCTGTTTGGAATCAACACTGTTGCTACTTCCAGGCTGAGGAAGACCTTCCCTGCCCCAACCCCCATATCCTCTTCCGTCCTGACCTCACAGCTACACTTCAAGCGTGTTTAGAGGCTGGTGACTCAGTCATTTTAGGGATTGACCATAATTCTGATGTCCGTTCTGATGGTCTGTCTTCCAAGCTCCAAGCACTTGGCTTCAAGGATGCTATCTTCACTACACACTCCTCAACCTCCCCCCCCTGCCACCTACAACAGGAATACCACCAGGACTCCCATTGATGCCATCTGGGTTACTGAGCATCATGTTGATGTCTTCAGAGCTGGTTACTGTGCATTTGGTGGTGAGCAGGGCAAGGCCTCTGACCATCGCTTGCTTTGGATAGAAGTTTGTAATGGCAGCATCATGGGAAAACACCTTCCACCTCCTGTGCATTCATCTCTGCCTCGCCTGAAATCTTCCCATCCTCATCTTCGTCAGCGCTATCTCAAGAGGGTGAAGCATGGTTTTGCTACTGCCGGAGTGTTTGCCTTTCAGACCAAGCTTGAGCACCTGTTGGCTCAGTATGTCTCTGGTGATACGTCTGTGTGTGACACCCTTATCACTACCTATGATGTTCTCCATGCAACCACTGCTTCCATCCGGATGTCTGTTGAACAACATCTTTGTTGTCTTTGCGCGGGCATGATCCCTTGGTCTCCCAAGCTACAAGTCTACCGTGACACAATTGATTTCTGGCGGCAGATCGTGCAGCTTTGGCAAGGTGTCTCCACTAGTCACACCATTGTGAAGCGCTTGGCCTGCAAGCTTTCTCTATACAAGGGTGAACACTGTGATCTTGCCACCGCTGTCCTCCATTTGAAGCAGGCTTATAAGCAATACCGCGCCATCAAACTTCTGGCCCCCTCTTGGCGTGACTCCTTCAACCAAGGCTTGGTGGATGCTCTTCTTGTTGAAGGCAAGCCCCACAACCAGAGTGCTTCCCAGATTTGGGCACGCATGCGCTGTGAACGACTCCAAAGGGATCTTGGGCTTGCTACTTGTTCCATTTGCAGTCGTCTTCATAAGACTGCTGTTCTGAAGGCTGTTGCAGTTGGACCTGATGGCACTGAACAAGTCCTGGAGTCTCAGTCCACCATGGATGCCAGCCATGGCTGCATCCAATGTTTGTCGCCAGCAACAATGCCTTGCCACTCCCTCCATGTCCCCCTCTTTCATCCAGGCCTTCGAATACTTGGGAACTGGACCTGCCTCAGCTGAGGTCCTTGCTGGCTCCTACATTCCTCCTCCTGGAACTGACCAGTACCTGACTGAATTCCTCACTTGTCTTCAAGTGCCTGCTTCTATTCAGCATTTGGCTCCCTTTGATTATTCTGTCAGCCCGGCTGAAAATGCTGCTGCCTGGAAATGTCAGAAGGAATGCACTGCTGGAGAGCCTTCTTCTCTCAGTTTTGACCACCACAAATGCTTTGCTTTGGACCCTCAGCTGAATTCCTTTGACACCTTGATGAGGACTGCTCCTCTGCTCGCTGGGTTCTTGCCCTCTGCTTGGCAGGTCATCACAGATGTGGAAATCTTCAAGAAACCTAGTGAATACCGCGTTGACAAGATGAGACTCATTCAACTGATGTCTCCTGAGTTTCAGATCAACAACAAGATGATTGGAAACGCATTCTTGCTCATGCTGAACATGCCAATGCGGTGGCAGTTGACCAACACGGCAGCCGGAAGCATCACAAAGCCATCAACACCTGTCTCAACAAGAAGCTCATCTGTGATGTCCTCCGTCAGAAGTGGCGCTCTGGGGCTGTTGCCATGAATGATGCCAAGGGCTGCTATGATAGAATCTCACATCCCATTGCCAGTCTCATCCTTCAGAGCTTTGGGATTCCAGCTCATGTTTGTGAGGTTCTACTATCTACTCTCCAGTGTGCCACCCATCACATTAAAACTGGCTTTGGCAGGTCCGGTCCTGTGTACGGTGATGAACCTATTCCTCTCAGTGGGATTGGCCAGGGCAATGGTCTTGGCCCTACTCTGTGGGCTCTGGTTTCTACCATCATCTTCAGGATGACGCAGAACGCAGGCCATGGGGTCCATCTCCCCACATCCCTATCCCTCCAGCTTGTTTCCTTGGTTGGTTTTGCCTTTGTGGATGACACCAATCTTTTCTGTGCTGGTGCCTCCTCCACTACTTCTGGTGAGGCTCTGGCTGCTGATTTCCAGGCAGGTTTAGATCGTTGGGCTGGAGGTCTCATTGCTACTGGTGGAGCTATTGAACCTGCCAAGTCCTTCTGCTACTTGATTGATTTCAAGTGGACCGGTTCTGGTTGGGGACTATCGCTCTGTTGATGACATGCCAGGTGTTTTCACCATCACTGACAAATCTGGTGTCCGGTCACCACTTGATCGTTTTGAGGTTGATCATGCTGACAAGACTTTGGGTGTCTACATTTCTATGGATGGCAATGAGGAAGCTCAAGTTGCTCATCTGCAGTCCCAGTCCCAGTCCTTTGGATCTCAAATGAGGTCCTCCAAGTGTGAGAAGAAACCTCCATCTACACCTTCAAGTACTCCTTTATGAAGTCTTTTGAATATCCCATGCCAGTCACTCAGCTCAGCAGTGCTTCTACCTGGACCCGAATTCTCCAACCAACTCTGGTCCCAGTGCTTAACAAGGCAGGCATGTGTCGCAACTTTCCTCGCAAGGTCTTCTATGGTCCATCTTTGTATCAAGGCTTTGGCTTCATTCACCCTTTTCTTCTCCAAGAATTCAGTCACATTGCTACTCTGTTTCAGGAATCTGTCTGTGACTCGCAGACCGGCCGTATTCTCCGGCTCACAGCTGAAGCCCTTTGGCTTGAACTGGGAATTCCTTTCCATTTTGGCATTATCCCCTACCAGCCTTACGCATCTTATATCACTCCTTGCTGGTATAAGCATGTGTGGCAGTTCTTCTCCATGCACCCTGTGAGTTTGGTTGAAGACTTCCCTACACTTCCTCTGCTTTGATTGAATGACTGCTACCTCCTGCAAGATTTTGTCACTGCTGGCTTCCAAGGCACAGACCTGTCCCTTCTGAATCTCATCTGGATGTCCATCAAGGCAATCTCTCTTGCTGATATTTGCACTGCGGAATGGCAAAAGACTTTCTCCAATGGCCTTCCAGTTGCAGTCTTCAAACCATCTTCGCAATCATCTTGACTGGCCTCGTTGTCCTCCCCCATGGCTTCCACCAGCTCGGCTTCTTTGGCAACAGGCCCTTCAGAAATCCTTCTTACCACCGTTGGCCTTGCCTTCTGATAGAGCCATTCACCCCTCCTTCTACCTGGGGCATTGGCTGTCATCCGAGTCATCCTCTTTGTGGCCTTGGTTTTTGTCTCCATCTTCTGAGAGGCTATTCTCCAAAGTCCTACTGGCTGGAGGGTTGGTTCTTCTCAAGGCCGAGGCCGATACAGCTTCACCACTACCATTCTCCCCGCCAAACCTGCCTGTGCCGACATCCTTGTCTCTCTCCTGTCAAGTGGGAACATGTTTCGAATTGTAGGTCCATCCACCTTTGTCTTGTATCCACCAGATGAGGATCCCTTCACCTATGATCCGTTTGCGTGTCTCCCAGCCACCCCAGAGGATGCATTTGATGCTCTCTGTGCTTCTCCCCGAGTCCTTCTCCATAAATACTCCCTTCCCCAGGATGGATGCCAGGCTCTTGCCGATGCCATTCTGAGTGGCACTGCCAGTGCCGTCTGTGATGGCTCTTATATGACCCTATTCTACTCCGAGGCACATCTGCATTTATACTATCCCCCACCACCTCCACCAAGTCTCCCTCCTTGTTCCTCACTGGATCTAACCTTGTCAGTGGCTCACCTGACGATCAGTCTTCCTACTGGAGCGAATTGGCTGGCATCATTGGTGTTCTCACCTGCTGTATGGCTCTGGTGGATCTCTATGATGTTGCCTCCGGCTCCCTTACCATCGCCCTTGATGGGGATACGGCTCTACAACAGACTCAGGGAACCTGGCCCTTGGCTATTTCCCAGAAAATCTTTTGATTATGTCTATGCCATTCGCAATATGCTCTCTGCTCTTCCAATCACTGTCACATTCAGGTGAGTTCAAGGTCATCAAGAGAGTCTTTCTCTTTACTGGTGGGCTCTTCACAATCATCAGGTTGATGACATGGCCAAGATATTTCTCTCCTTGAGTCGTGCCTCTCCCTACCATTATCCCTGGCTTGTGTTTGAGCCCTGGGCTCTCTCGCAGAACGGTCTCAAATTCTCTCGCTTTGACAGAGATGCCTTGCACATTCTTATTTCTGGCCCTCCCCTGCTTCACTATTGGAACACTCACCATGACATCTTCATTCCACCACAAGTTCTCAATTCCATCCACTGGTGTGCTCATTCGCTCTGCTTTCAAGCGCCTCCCTCCTGGTA
Organism: Pseudo-nitzschia multiseries; assembly: GCA_037355745.1. NCBI lineage: Eukaryota > Bacillariophyta > Bacillariophyceae > Bacillariales > Bacillariaceae > Pseudo-nitzschia > Pseudo-nitzschia multiseries. Next base: position 4,013,593 of record CM074784.1, on the reverse strand, counting down.
TGCAACGGTGGTTTGTCAAGTTTGCTTCGGGTTGCATTAGTGTTGGCAATCAGTTACTCCATTACCAGCACCAGGATCATTCCAGATGCCCTCTGTGTGCCCAGGATGAGGAGAAGGTTTCCCATGTGCTTTAAAACCCAGGGGCTCTCAAGCACAGCTTGTCTTCCTTTAGGGGTCCATTGCAGCAGCGCCTTACCACTGAGCTTACAGAGCCCTCCCTGGCTCTTGCCATTGTGGATGTTACCACTACTAGGGTTTGTCACATTCGGCGTATCCACCCTTCATCATACTCCCCTGCTATTGCCTCTGCTGTCCAGGCTCAGCGTCATATTGGATGGCACAACTGGTTTCTTGGGAGATGGTCCCCCCTCTGGCATCAGATTCAAGCTGATTACTATTCCTTGATTCGTAGCAAGCGTTCTCCTCGCCGTTGGGCTACTGCAGTGATTCACCAATTCTTCCTCACTTGCTGGTATCTCTGGATGTATCGGAACAAACGGCTCCATGGCACTGGAGGATTGCTTGAGACTGACCACCACCAATCTCTCAATGCTTCCATTTTGTCTGAATTGGCCATCGGCGTAGCTGGTGCTCTGCCTCAATCTCACTCACTCCTCCAGATTCCCCTCCAAGTGCTTCGTGGCTACACTCTTACTGCAAAGCATCAATGGCTTGCGACCATCCAGCTCGCCAGGAGACACTATGCAGTCCCTCCCCAGTCCCAGCAGCCATATCGCCAGGAGGCTGCCTTGATGAGGGCTTGGCTGCATGGTACCTAGCCCTGTGTGCCATTCTGGCGCACTCAATGGTGTTTCACCAAGTGCCGCTCCAAGTGTGGTTCCTAGTGTCTCACCAAGTGTTGCACCCAGTGTCTCTCCTAGCACTGCACCCAGTCCCTGCCCCAAGTGTTTCACCAAGCGCGGCACCAAGTGTGTTTCCTAGTGTCTCCCCAAGTGTTGTCCTGCATGCCAATCCTAGCGTTGCACCAAGTGTGGCTCCCAGTGTTTCACCAAGTGTTGCACTACTCGCCCTGCACTATGTGCTGCTTCAAGTGTTTCATAAAGCACGACACCAAGTGTGTTTCCTAGTGTCTCACCAAGTGTTGCCCCCAGTGTCCCTACTAGAGCTGCACCAAGTGCTGCTCCAAATGTCTCCTCTAGCGCTGTCTTCCACCCAGTGCTGCACTTAGTGACGCTCCTAGTGCTGCTCCAAGGGTGTCTCTCAATGGTTCACCACTTGATGCACCACATGCTGTTCCCAGTGTTTCACCCAGTCTTTCACTCAGTGCCTCTCGTGCTTCCCCACGGGCTGCACCTAGTGCTGCTCCCAGTGTCCTACCAAGTGCTTTGCCCAGTGCTGGTCCTAGAGTTACACCTACAGCACCAAGTGTGGCTCCTGGCTCCCAAAGCGCTGCACCCAGTGCCAATCCTAGCGCGGCATAATGTGTGGCTACTACTGTGTCACCTCGTGCTACACCCAGTTCTGCTCCTAGCTGCACCCAGCAGTTCTGCTCCTAGCGCTGTACCAGGTGTGGCTCCTAGTGTGTCACCACGTGCTGCACCCAGTGCTGCTCCTCGCGCTGCACCAAGTGTGGCTCCTAGTTTTCCACCAAGTACTGCACCCTGCTCCACCAAGTGCTGCTCTCAGTGTTTCACCAAGTGCTGTCCCCAGTGTGGTTCCTGGCGCAGCACCCAGTGCTGCTACCAGTATCTCACCATCCTCTGCACCCAGCGCTGCTCCTAGTGTCTCACCAAGCTCTGTACCCAGTGCTCCTCCTTGCTGCACCAAGTGTGGCTCCTACTGTGTCACCAAGTGCGGCCCCAGTGGCATTCCTAGCACTGCACCTAAGTGTGGCTCCTAGTGTTTCCCCAAGTGCTGCACTTAATACTCCTCCCCGTGTTACACCAGTGCACCTCCTAGTGCTTCATCAGGTACTGCTCCCAGTGTATCACCACGCTCGACACCCAGTGCTACTCCCAGTGCCTCCCCAAGCCTTGCCTTCCAAGTATATCACCAAGCTCTGCACCTACGGACGCAGTGCTGCTCACAGTGTTTCCCCTAGTGCTGCGCCCAATGTCAGTGCACTTAGTGCTGCTCCCAGTGCATCTCCAAGCTAGTGTTCCGAGCAGCGCACCTCCAAGCTCTGCTCCAAGTATCTCACCAAGCTCCTGCACCAGTGCTGCTCACAGTGTTTCCCCACTGTTGCACCCAGTGCCGCACCTCCTACCCCTCCTACTGTATGATTGCCACGCTAGGCTCCTGCTTCGGGCTTCATTTTCAGTTTGTTCTTTGTACCCTCCCCGCTTGCTTCCAGGATTCGTTTGACAAATTTGTCGTTCTACAACTTGGGGCTTAAACTCTCTTCGATTGAGGCGACGTTAAAGTCTGGATACAGACTGAGTAGTTTAGATCCACCTTTGGTGGTTAAAGCTACTTCAATACGTATATTATTATATTATTATTATCAAAGGTAAACGTGTTCCAATGCAAACAGGATGAGGTTCCACGTGGCACCTCAAACAACACAATATGGCTAATGTCACATGTAAGCGTGCATAGAGCCAGCAGACTAAAGATCTGGATAGCTCATAGTTCGCTAAAAGTATGACCGGCTGAGGGCTAAGTACTTGAACGTGGACAACTAAGGACCACTAAGTACACACCAAACAGTTCTAGAGGACATACGTCCACTGTACAAAAAAACGATATGTGGTAGGACAGTGTACAGATGTGTACATTGGCTATACCAACAAACCAATCAGGAGGGGCCGTTAAACTCATCTAGGCAGAGCAGTTTCAACGCCCCCCGATTGCACAGACACGAAAGACTTGTAACCATAGAATATCAGGAAAACAGTCTAACGGCTTGACTCGTACGCAAATCAGGGCCGTGCTGGACTCAACGGCCACTTGATTCCTACACGAGCGGATTCAACAGCAGGGAATTAATTTATTTCTACACAATTAAATTCAATGGATCATTTTACGCCCAAAGGGCTGCGAACCCAAATCCCATATGCTGAAATTCAATGGCTTTGGTTCAGATCCAAACCCAAACAGTTTGCTGAAGTATAGCAAAACTGGCGGGATCCATGTTTGGAGGATTGGAATGTTCACAAATTTGCTTGGAAATCACTCACTACTAGTGAAAGCGCCTAGGTGGGGAATATTCCAAAACAAAATCACTTCTGAGGAAATTTATTCACAATCTCTTCTAAAAAAAGCAAACACTTCCAAAGCACACTATCCACCATGGCAAGGCCATCAACTCGCAGACAAGGTCGGCCAACAACAGCTGGGGACACCAACAATGGGGCTCCAGCCAACCTTGGTTTTACTCCAGCGCAGATGGCATTCACTTGGACCGTGATGGAAACAAATCAGACCCCGGCAGTCGCGTCTGATGTACAGGAGGCAATCACCCGTGCCACAAGCGCAGGGGGCATCCCTGGATACGCAGGTAAAAGAGCCCTGACTGCAACTGAAGTGGTTTTCAGCGAGAACCTGGAGTCACTTGGACTGAACCGCGTCACTGCTGGTGAGTCATTTTGAAATGGCTACTGTGGTACAGACTCCCTGCGCGACTTGGAAGAATCTTCCATCAGGTCAACAAGTCTACGTTGGAAGAGTCTTTGGGGACCGTCTCAGGCTATTTCTGGCCTGGATTGACTTCCAACCACTTATGGTGCCACAGCTACTCCAGTCAATTGGATGGCTGGCTCGCAAGCAGAAACAAAGACCAGGGAACGACTCAAGTCCCTGAAGGAAAATGATAGCAATATGGCTGCTGGGGAGTTGACACTCCCTGTGCCACTTGTTGCCATGTCTAAATTCAGGGAATTTGACAAATGATTCTGAGAGTATCTTCAGCATGAGAGGGGGGCTACCAAGACCTCCCTGCTCTACACAATCCGGAAGGATTCTTTGGTGGCTGATATTGAACGAAATGGGACCTGTTGGACCCAGCCTGTTGGATACATACGCCGACCGGACTCAGTACTATATCCGCTTGCACGATTCACTCTGGATCCCACTGGAACAAAGACAACAATACATTTTGGGGGATTCTATTCAAATTGGTGGGGGCGGGCCCTCCTGGTTGGTCTTATATCCAGGGGCTCAGCTCAAAAAGGGGAGTCGGAGGCAATGGGGGGAAGACATCTTTCACCCTGTACTCTCAAACATATGAGTCAAACAACATTCGAAGAACTACAGCTTTGATGCGCATAAGAGAAGGTGGTATGATGCCAAGGAATTTCTGCTAAGGTATAATGCATTCCCACCTGAGAACCAGTTTGTTACCAATTTCTGTCACTCTCTCTTAGACCCAAGGCTCAATATTGCAGTCCAGTTAGTCCTGAATGAGGGAAGAAACATGTACAACAACTTTGATAAGGCTGTGGCCGATGCGCACTACCACGTGTAGTATGTACAAAATAATACTCAAGTATTTTTTCAAATTCAAGGCGCAGCATTGTTGTGTGTTGAACCTGTTTTCAAGTATTTCTTGGAGAGTTTCACACACAATGTCTTGTGTTGAACCTGTTTTCAAGTACAACTCCGTGCATTGAGCAATAATTACTCACAAAGAGGGAACTAACTGCGTGGGATTTGATTTGATTCCTTGACACCTGTGTAGAATCTAGTAGAATCCCTACTACAACCTGGATTGTTTCAATCTTCTTTGCTATTTTTCCCTGTACACCAACAATTCATAATTTTGAAATCAACCACTTTCAAAAGCAAATTGCTCGCCAACCATGGGAATAGACCATTTTCACTGCTTCTAACAACTGTAATTTCGGATAATGAGTGAATTAATCTATTTTCTGTTTTTTCCAACGCTTAACCTGAATTCATGTGTATCCCTGTGTTAAGCAATTCCTCCATCATGAGACTGCACGTGCATTACCATGTTGTATATCAACTAATATTTCCTTGGTTAATTTGTTGGAGAACCATGACATATTTGTCTGTTTCCAACATAAATGTTGCACATCTTTGTTTGTTTTCATCATAATTGGGCTTCGCGTGGTATCTAATAGTACATGTGTCATTGCTATTTGTAGTATCCGATCTTTGCCTGTAATTTTCATGTGATACTTTCTCATGTCACGATTCCTTTTGTCAATGGGACACTTATTCTCTTGTGACTCGTCATTATTGTTTCATTGTGACCGTCGGCTTGTTTTCTGTGATAAACCCTTCTTTCAGTGATTATGGTGTCCCATTGGTCTTCAGATCATGCCTTTTAGGTTTATCCATCAGCTATCACTCACTACATTCGTGATAGCCTCAGTAGCCAACCTACTTGTAGTACTGGATGTGAAATGCTTGTAGTTCATTGATGTGTTGGTGGGTTAAACAGTGCTAGAGGGGGATCCGGGACTCCGGTTTGTATTGCCTGGAGTCCGGTCCCTTAGTTTGCTGTGCCCACACACACCGGCGTACAGGCGGGCTTAACAGCGCTTGGGCTGTTAAGCCTCTGGCTGTTAAGCCTTTTCGGCCATTGGGCCACAAGCCACAGGGTGGGAACGTCTTGGATAGCGCGAAGGGCTAGGGGGAGAGGGAGGGGGGGAGAGTCATCTGGATGACTCAGAGAGAGCTGCCAGCTAGAGGGGGGGGGGGCGCAGCCAGCACCCATTTGTCTGGCAGGAAGGAGTATGTTCCATTGTTGAACATGATGGAGGCAAGATTCTAGAAGATGGGGAGGGACCACTGATGCAAGTACCTCATCATACAGTCTCTATGCCATCAGGCAAGGAGCTTGATGACATTAGAATCACATTTGACCCTGGAGCAGGGCCATTGCCCCTCCGGCACTGAGGGAGCGAGCGGAGATGGCTGCAGGGGAGATGCCTGTTGTGTGGTAGAGGGTCTGGGTATAGACCCGCATTGAGGAAGTGACAGTTGCCTGCTCATACAGAGGGTTAACACCCCATTGTCGATGTAACTGGCAAGCTTGAGGGTTGGGCTGAAGGGGGAGCTACTAGTGCTAGGGCAGCAGCTCCGTAGGTGAAGGACTTGGCGCACACAGGCTGCAACGGGGCAGCAGAGGGAGTCACCGCTCCTGGCATGAGCCACCACTTCCCCCACATCACCATTCTTCTGTGTGGTGAAGGTGAGGGTGACAGAGGTAGCAGCGTGGATCTCATGAGCAGGGCCATCGTGGTGGACAATTCAGGATTCAAGATAGAAGGAGACATCTTGGAGGCTGAAGGCTTGGTCATCCCTGGTAGTACCTGTATACTCACCGGGGCGTAGACAGAAGAAGAAGGCGATGTAGATCATGTTGGCAATGGCCTGTCGTGTGGGGGAGGGGAGTCATAGTATGCAAGTTGCAGGGCATGCATGACAAGGGAGATGGGAACAGGCTTGACCCTGGAGGGTGCCGGGTCCAGCTTGGCATAGGCTTTGAATTGGGTTATTAGCCTGAAGTCCACATTGCCGGTGGAGTTGGTTCTTGGGTCTTTGGCCCCCAAGCGGGCCAGCGTCCTGTCCCACTGACCTGATGGTGTCCGATACTGTGCGAGATAGGAGGGGCTTGTAGCTACAGGGCTGTCGGCCATCATGGAGTCGTTTGGCAAAGACCTGGAGGAGGGGGATTGGATCTTTAACACCCAGGGAGGAGGGGGTCAAAGCAATGAGACAGATAGAATTGAACCCATTGGTTCCAATGGGTATCCTTTCAGCAGGCATAGAGCTCAGTGACTGAAGCTTGCATGGTCACCTGGATAGCGCCAAGGTCAGTGCAGAACGCATGGGATGTCTGAGGGGCATAAGATGCAGGGCAAGTCCTGTGGATAGTTGGTATTAAAAAGATGGAGCAAGGCAGAGTCAGAGAGCTCAGAGCGCAAGAGGAGGTTGGCCAGCTGGTTGACTGGGCCTGGGATGTAGTCCCTGAGGGTGACATATTGGTGGAGCCTTTGGTGCAGGGCCTGGATTCTGAGGAGGTAAGCTGCAGGCCCTGTGGTAGTGGTGGCGCCTTTCCTTTGTCAATAGACAGCTGCTGTGTTGTCGTAGCAGTTGTGGGTGGTTCTGGCTTTGACACAGGCAGCTTGGGGAGAATATAATTGTGGGCAATGGAACCAGCCAGCCCGAGGTCACTGTTGTTGATGGTGCCCTCAGGGTTGTCAAAGGAGACCAGTTGGGTGGATACCCACCTGGGGAATGCATGCCTCCACATGATGGGCTGCACGGCGCCATTGGGGAGGGGCACAAAGTGGATGCCCCCCATGCCAGCCCCAGAGGCATCACAGGTGCCCAGGGTGGCCGGGAAAGGATCTGGCACTAGCTCAGCAATAGCTGTAGGCCGGTTGGAGAGGTCAGTGGCAAGCCATTGAAAGCCGTGTAGGAAGCTGTGGACCCGAAAGAGGCCAATGGAGCCAGGAATGGCAAGGGTCGTAGACCTGAGTTCCCCAAGGACTTGGTGCCATTGTTTGATGGGGACATGGCGCTGGGTTGGTGCAATGGAATGGAGGATTTCGTGTAGGTGTTGCACCCGATGGGGAGGAAGGCTGATGGTTTTGTGTTGTTACTCTAAAAATTGACTAAAAGGTATATGATGTTAAAATTTAAAGAGATGTGAGCTCATGGAGATGCTCTTATTTTACTACGTATTTTGCACTGTATGAAGGCTCCCTGTATTTTTCATGGTAGAGATCTTCCCCGGTTATTTCTCACTATGGTCTTCATTGTACCAATACTGCTGCTGCTGCTGCTGCTGCTGTATTAGTGCCGTGTGTCGGTCTTACTGTATCGGTCATTTGATGGTATTGGTCATTTACGAGGTTAAGTGTTTTGTTCTATGGGCCTATGCTTGTTTGTTGAGTAGGTAAATAAATGAGGCCCATTTGGAATCGGTATTGATTTTCATGATTGCGATAAGTAATTTCCCCATGGGATATTAAGTATATATGTTCGAATACACTTAAGGGTTCCAAGTGTTTACTTATTGATCAGGTCTTTGGAGATGTCTTGTTTCTAACCGATTAACCTCTTTTGTTTGTAGTCTTGAGTGATATCGTTTTTACCACTTAGGGATTTTCAAGTAGTGAAGGTGCGTTTGATTCTAGGGCATGATCATCAAAATAGTCGTATCTCGTTTTGCACCTCGGTCGTCGGATTTTTGTTTGTTATCGGCTTTTTCAATCGAATTTGATGCTGACAAAGTCCGTATTTTTTTTGTCGACAACACACCCCTTGATCCAACATGATCACTTGATGTTGGATTCCTGTCGGAGTATATTTTGCTTGTGTTCACTATGATGGTTTAACCTTGGTCGAATCGGAGTTTTGATCGATCGATCGGATCAAATCAATGCGATTGTAACATGAAATTCGTCCGTTGTCGTAGAATGAATGTAACCGTTTGATCGTCGAATCGTCGATGTCATAATCGTAGGAATGAAAGTATCGTCGAATGGTTGAATGACATCGTATCGTTCTTTGATCTGTCAAATAGGATCAACGAATCATGGATGATCGAATGATTTAGCCTGGGTAGTGTCCCATGATGTATCTTGCGTGCCGAGCGTGCAAGATCCATGGCTTGGTTAGATTGTCAGCCGGGTTGATGACTCCCGGAATATGAATCATCTTGATTTCTCTGTTTTCTTTCCATGCTTGAATTGCAAAGAATCTGATTTCAATATGCCTTGTTCTTTCAGTAGGCTTTTGAGCATTGATGATTTGAATTGCTGACGTATTGTCCTCATAGATTGGAGTTGGCCCAATCTGAATAAAGCCTAGTTCCTTGAGTATGGATCTGAGATATCTCGCTGTTTTGGCTGCTGTGACTGCAGCAATGAACTCAGCTTCCGTAGAACTCTGTGCAGTGAGGAGTAACTGGGCCTTGGATCTATAAAAAATTGCTCCACCAGCATAAGTGAAGACATATCCTGTGGTAGATCTGCAATGTTTCGGATCATTCCCATATGCTGCATCAACAAAGCAGATCAATTTGCTTTGCTTGATATCTTCAGGGTATTTCAGTAGTGATGCATCTTGGATTGAGTCATCATATGGCACCCCTGTAGGCAGAGATGGTTCAGCGTTTGGCCTATAGAACCTAATACCCCAGAATCTGGTTGTTCTGAGATATCGAGCTATGTTCTTCAGACTGGAATAGTGGAATGCAGTGGGGTTGGAACTGTATTTTGACATCAGTGTTACCGCATACCCAATGTCTGGCCTGCAACTAACAAACGCGAACATCATTTCTCCCAAGAGTGTTCTGTAGGAGAATCCAGATGTGGATTGTAATTCAGCATGTTCTTTGGTGCCTTCTAGCGATCCATTTGAATGTGATTGTAGCTGACTCAGTACTTCAGTTGATAGTGGTGCTGATGGTTTGGAGTGTGGCTTCATTTTAGAATCTGTTTCCCAACCATGAGATCTCATGATTCTGTCAATGTAATTGGCACAGGACAGTTCAATGTAGTCGGCTGTCTGTTTGACGTCAATTCCATTGAAATCTTTAAGCAATCCCATTTTGGTGAAAGGAACAATGTCTTCTTTAGGTAGCTTCAGTTTCTCACTAGATCTTGTCAGATATGAATTCTGATGTACAAGCTAATGCAAAATCATCAACTTGTCTCAGCATGTAGACTGTTTCACCTTCAAAAGCCATTGTGTATATTGTCCTGTCATGTGTGGTGGTTTTGAAGTTGAGATCAGGGCCCTTCAGGATTTTGTTAATGTGAGTTTCCCACAGTCTTCCTGATTTGGGGTGGCCTTGGAGTGCTCGAAGAACAGGGAGCACCAATCTTCTGTCTATGTCTGTGCCATGCTTGTGCTTGTACCAGTCCGCATATACATCATCTATAGTTATGAAGGTTGGGATTTCGGGACCAGGGCTGTATCCGAACGCATCTTGGGCATCTCCACCATATACCTTGAGATTGAGGCTTGCTGCAATGGCAAAGAACAATCATTGGATGGGGTGTTCAACACAAGATGAGTATGACAAGGCAATGGCATGCAGAGTTGGAGCTGCATATTTGCTTCCATTGCAGCATTGTCTTGCTCCTCTGACACCATTCCTTTTGACACTGTATTGCCAATGAGGTCTGAGAATGATGGCATTGGGATCTTTGGGATATGGGATTGGTGATCCAAACATTTCTAAGTCTTCAAACTGATCAAGTTGTTTTCGCTCTCCAGCTTCCCATTCAGTCCATGTGGATAATGACTTGAGGTTCCTGCGAGTGAAGTGTCCCAGAGCTTGTTCTTCAGGTGTGGTTTCCTTTGAATTGATGGCCTTGATTAAGAGTTCAATGTGTTCAGTTGGTAGTGAATCTGCATCTAGTGGTAATGCGTGATTGCCTGCCTTATGAAGCTTGGTGATGGCTCTGAGTGACGTGATATCAATAGTGGGAATGACAACATCCATGTCATCTTTGGTTGGTCCCAAGTGTTTTTGGATGGAGGCCTGGAAGGCTTCAGTGCTATCCACCTGATTGATTCTTGATTGCATCAGCTGCTTGTATTTGGTGCCAATGCGCTTGATGGTTTCAATGGAGGAAATCCGGTCCAAGAATGGTGGGTCTTCTTCATCTGTGGATTCCTTCCAGGAGGTATTGGGGGCAAATAAACCATATTCATTTGCGTGTTTCCTGACTTCCTTCATAGATAATTTTGCTTCAAGTACAAAGGTAACAGTAGGTGTATCTATGGAATCCCTCACCCCTTGATTGTGTGATTCAAGCAAGGCTGTAGTGACATCAGCAGCAGTGAAGACACGATTGTGATTGATAGATACAATATAAGCGCCATGGAGCTTGGAAAGGGACTTCTTATGAGAGGAGTAGAGCTTGGATGCAGGGCTTTTGGGAAGGATGTCAGTGGCGTATGCTCGTCCAAGTAGTGAATCATTGGCATACCTGAGACCAAATGCTTGATCAATACAGGAACTGGAAACAGTGAGCCTGAGATTGGTGAGATCCGCAAATGGTGAGATGGAGAATTGGAAATCACTGGATGAGACTTCAGTGGGTTCTGGTGGAAGAGGCAAATTGCCATCAGTCCGGAGAAGGTGCTTGGCGTTGGTGGGTAGGTCAGAAAGCGGTAAGTCATTCATTCCTTCATCAAACCTGACATGGGTGGCAATTTTGACACGATGTGTTTATGTATCATACCAAAGAATGTTACTGGTAGTGTATGGTAAAAAAACCAGAAATATGCCTTTCCTTGTATTGGGTTTGAGCTTGACTGATTTCTTGCCTGGAGGTCTAACCCAAACTCGGCACCCAAAGGTTCCGAAATCAGTGAGATTTTCTTTTTGACCAGTTGCCAATTCCAAGGGCAAATGGTGTTGGTTACCTTCAGGGAATGCATTTGACAAGCGCAGTGCATGGTAGAAGGCGAATGGCCAGAATTTGACTGGGAGATTGAAACCACTGAGCATGGTCCTCATGGAGTTAGCAAGGTTTCAGTGGGCTCGTTCAACAGCATCATTTTGATGTGAAGCATCAGTACAAGTTGGGAAAATGGAGTATCCAAAAGCAGAGAATAGGTTTTGGATATCCAGATTGTGATAGAGTTTGCCGTCTTGGTCAACTGTTACACACTTGTTGGCACAAGTTGGGTTGTGCTGGGAGAAGAAATGCTCAAGCCAATGAAGTGGTGCTGCCTTGGAGACTCTGGTGTCACCATACTTCATACCAGTGAAATGATCAGTGATGAGAATCCAAGCTGTCTCACCATGGATGCCTTCATAGTCACGCTTTCATTTACTGTTGGATGATTTGGCTCCTGAGAAGGCAAAGTCAATTGATAGACCTTGAAAGGGTAGAGTTGCCTTCCTTGTAGAATGGGACCCGGCAGGCGACTTAGTGTGCTTGCATCGAATGCAGGTTGGACATTGGTTGAGAATGCTTGTTTGCTGTCTGAATTTTGGAACACCAAGAATGTATTTGTGGGCGTTGTATAAGAAGGCACCACAGGGATGGCCAAGTCTTTGGTGCCAGAGGAGCTTGGAGGTCTTTGCTTTGATGGCTTGAATAGGGATTTCTCTGTCAACAATCTTGGTAAAAAACAATTTTGCATCAAACCAGGGTTTGTCACTGGAGTCAGGCTTTCCTCCAGCAGCTTCAGTACATTTTTGAAGGGTGACAAGGTTTGTGTAGATGTCATACCTGTAATTGCTGATTGCTTCCTTGGAGGCAAGGTCACAAGCTTGTTTGAACTCCATGTCAGTTGCTAAGGCATAGGCTGAAGAGGTGGCACGATTTGTATAGGGGGATTCCAGATCTACATCTGGGATTAACAATGGATGGGTATAACATTGACCATCAATGATAGCTCCATGAAGAACGGCGCTTTTGGCAGTGCTGTGTTTGTGGTGACAAATAATGGTGAGGCTACCATTCTCTTGATTGGAGGAGTCATGGGTGTCAGTGAAGACTTTGTGTATGGACTGTGCACTGAACTGGTCCCTCATGCAAGGTGTGGATCCACAGAGATCATTCTCACTCAGCAATGTTGAGGCGAGCGGTGGAGAATAGTAGAAGAAAACACTAATTTACACTCTGTCATTTGGGGCTGGTATGTGCACGTAACCGGACCCTTCTGGAATACAACTGGATGATTTGCCTTCAATTGCTGCCGTCAGCCTAACAGGACATTTTCTCAGCTTGGTGTAGGGTTTGTAATCATGGAGAATATGCAGTAGGTTTGTGCAAGAAACTTTAGCACCTGTATCTAGTTGTGCTCATTTGCCTTGTTGGAAGTATGATGCAGCTGCAAATGGATCTGCTGGAACAAGTTGCTTGACAGAGTTGGCATCAAGTATGGTGGGATTGTCACGGTCAAAGTTGGAATCCTCATTGGTTTCCAAATGTGGTTCCAATGTAGGGGTGGTAACTTCAAGCGTTTCCATATCACAATACACATCAGTTGGGATGGATGGTTGAAGGGTATCCCTAGGGATCAAATTGACTGCACCAATTTGAATGGATTCATAGGAACTGACACTGCTGGAGTCCAAGGTGGGGCATGAGCCTTCCATTGGTGTGTAACACACTAGGGGTAGAATTTGAGTAGGAGTGATAATTATGAATGGATTAATACTTTACGAAAATGGATGGAAACTTAACAGATAAAATAATGAGCGATCGGGCCATGCTGGCTTCGATCGTGCCCTGCTGGCTTCGATCGCTCGTGGATATTCACATAGAGTGTTGTGATATGAATCGTGCGCCGGCCTGGTATCGGTATACCATTGTATACAGATAATGCCTCGCTACTTAATGATTCTTAGAGTGGTCCCAAGTCTCATTAGTTCGATCGTACGTATCCTTCGAATGGTATCTTTGGATAGTACGACTTGTACGGTAGATTGCAGTACGTAGCTTCGTCGTACGTAGCTTACGTTACAGAGTCCCCCAATGAGTGACTTGAGGATAATCGTTCATTACTAGACTTCTTCCATGTCTAGATCATTGTTGGCCGGTGCATCGTCTTGTGCTGGCTCCTCATTTGCTGGGTGCTCTTTGTATGGAGTAAGCTTTCGAATGTTGACTGTTTCCGTGACATTTGGAGACAGCCTCAGTTTTACTGTGCCATTGGTATGCACTTGAACAATTTGATATGGGCCTTTCTTCTGAGGTTGTAATTTGTCTGGATCCGGTTCTTTCATCCATACCTTATCATCAACCTTGAAGACATGCTTGATGCGCTTGGCATTCTGTCGTAGGAGATTCATGTTGATGCCCTGCTGCCGAATTTGTTGTAGGGCAATGAGATTAGATGTGAGTGGGATATCCAGTAACATGTCCCTGTTGAAAACCAGGGCTCCTGGAGATGACCCCATAGATGCATTGATTGCGCATCTTTTTGCGTGCATGCAAGTAGCTAATGCATTGTCCATGAGCTGTGTGGCCTGCGTGTTGGTTTGAGGCGGGTTTACATGTACCAATATGCGCAGGGTGTCTGCAATGGTATGATGGGCTCTTTCGCAAACAGCATTGCTCTGAGGATTTTTTACTGTGGTAGCCACACCTTCAATTCCGTAGGCTGCCAGTGTAGTTTGGAATTCATGGCCTAGGAACTCCGCACCATTGTCATAGACACACTTGACTGGTCTTGGATATCTGGATAACCAGCAGTTGGTGAATTGGTTGGAGACATGTTGACTTGACTTATCTCTGATGCAAATGATTTCCAGTAGGTTGGTAACTGGGTCGATGCACGTGAGAGCCTTGAAGTTGTAGACTTTTCCTTGGGCTGTTACCTTCCATGGTCCAATCAGATCCACATGCACTTCACTGAATGGTGCCAATGGCGCTTGCTTGGGCGCCAGTAATCCATAACTCGTGTTTTGGCTCTTGTACTTGATGCAATCATCCGGGCATATGTATTCTTGGCAAAGCTTGGCCAGTCGTTCCACGTGGAACCTGGCAGTCATGGTTTGATTGAGCCTGGTGGATCCACAGTGCCCTAACAGTAGATGGTACCACTTGAGTAGTTGTGGATCAAGGGAGGTTGGAATGTAGATTTTCCATTCTTCTCTGGTTTCTGCTTTGGAGTAGCATGCAATTTCTTGATTACCAAGTTGTTGTTTGAAGAAGGTTGGTAATTGTAGCTTGGCTGGTAGCGTCTCATCGTTTTGTTGATGTTGAGCAATATTGGTGTAATTCACTGGGCATTCCATCTCCTGGAGTGTTGGCAGGTTGACCAGACACTCATTGTTCAGTAGACATGAATATAATTCATCGTCTGCGTCATGGCATAGGTTTGGGAATACCTCTGGGAATTCTTGTAGAAAAAGCTCTTCATCTGCTTGTTCAGGGACGTCTAACTTGAGAAAACCGATTAAAGTTCCTTTGCCTTGCTTCTGTTTCTCCCCCACTGTAGATGGATCCATCCTGGGTAATCTTGAGAATGCATCCGCGAGTACATTCTTGGGTCCTTCCACATAATTCCACTTGAGGTTGTATTCTTGTAGAAAGAGATTCCATCGGAGCACTCGCTGCGGAGAGAGGGTTTTGAAGGTGAGATTCTTGTGGTCTGTGTAAATGTTGAGTTCACAGCCTAAAAGTAGTTTCCTGTATTCCTTGCAACACAAGACTATTGCAAGGAGTTCCTTTTCTGTCGTAGTATAATTCTTCTGAGCTGCATTCAGCTTTTTGGACCAATAAGCAATTGGTTTTCCC
The DNA here is from genome assembly GCA_037355745.1 of Pseudo-nitzschia multiseries. Taxonomy (NCBI): domain Eukaryota; phylum Bacillariophyta; class Bacillariophyceae; order Bacillariales; family Bacillariaceae; genus Pseudo-nitzschia; species Pseudo-nitzschia multiseries. Next base: position 3,998,438 of record CM074784.1, on the reverse strand, counting down.
TTTTGTAGTATGGCTGCGCCAAGTTGCAGATCTGATGCATCTGTGTAGATATCAAATGGTAGATTCAGATCCGGGTATGTGTTCAGCGCGTCACTTGCTATCATTGCTTTCATTTCTTCAAAGGCTTTTTCCTGAGAGGGCCCCCATGTGAAGGCTGACTTTGTTGACTTGGACTGCCCATTGGCAGTTTTCTTGGGTGTTCCTGTGAGTTCAAATAAAGGAGAGAGGACATGTGATCTTCTCGGCCACATATCTCTGTAGTAACCAACAACACCTAGAAAAGACTTGACTTGAGTGATTGTATTGGGTCTGTCCATGCGGAGAATAGCTTCAATCTTTTTCGTCCACGGTTTCACTGCTTCAGGAGTCATCCAAAATCCGAGAAAGTCAGTTTCCTGTACAGCCCAGTCACATTTGAGAGGGTTGCACTTGAGACCATTTTCATTTAGTCGTTGCAGAATTGTGTCCACTGTTTGCATGTGGTGGCTGAAGGTGCCATTCGTCCAGATTCCAATATCATCAATATAGACCGTACAATCCGTACCTTGCAAAATATCTTCCATGAGTTGTTGCGCGACATCCGGAGAGATTTTCACGCCCATTGGCAGTCTTTGGTATTCATAGCAACCATATGGGGTGACAATCGTGCATAGTTTCTTGCTTGATTCATCCAGTTCAAAACAATAGTATTGCATGGATAAATCAATCTTGGTGAAGTGGGTGTACTTGCCGCGTCGATGCATGATGTCCTGAATTCTTGGTATTGGATATGGTCTCCTGATAAGTATTTCATTGAGTTCCCAAAAATCTGACACCCATCGAACCCTGTTATCCTTCTTTGGAATGATGAAAGTAGGAAATGCCCATTCAGCCGGTCCATCACATCTCTTGAGGACTCCGTCATCTACAAGATTCTGGAGTTCCCTCTTGAATAGTTCTTCTCTTTTGTATGCGACTGTATATGGCTTCTTGTGAACTGGCTTGGCGTTGGGCTTCAGTTTGAGTGAGATTTTCTTGTGTGGATATTTGCCTAGTTTGCCGTTGAAGACATTTGGATATTTGGACAGGACAGCTTGGAACTGTTGTTTTTCTGATGCTGTCATGTGTGCTTGTTGCTCAGCAACCGAGGTTGGATCAGTTGCTTCATAAGCTCTGTCAAGGATGACAGGTGATGACGATACTGCACCATGCACAAATAGCTCGGAATCAATGGATTCCTCCAGTAATGCCTGAAAATATGCTTCTTGCAGACCTGGAGTAATATCAAAACTGGCTGTTTCGCGCATTGGAATTTGTCGGTTGTTCCATTGAATCATGCTGGATTCAAATAACAAGTTGATATTGGTGCTGCTTAGAAAGTTGCGACCGAAGATAATATCATATCTGCATGATTTGGATTCAAATAATCTGGCCTCACAACGCTCGATTGTTGTGTTTCCAAATTCTTGTAGCTTGAGATTCTTCATTATGACGAACAACGAGGTGTCGAATGATCCATTGGCTGTGGTTGTGATGGTTCTTATTTTGGATTGGATTGGTAGAACTCCAAAGGGAAGTGCCCTTTTGTTGATGAGGGTTGTTGTGCTGCCGCTGTCAAGTAGGGCAAGCATTGTTTTTGTTGTTTTTACAGGAATGCCTTGAATGTATTGGATGATTGTTAAAACAATAGGAGCCACATCGCTCTTCTTTGTTTTCGTAGCTACGGGATATTCCGTATTTGGTTGCAGGGCTGTGCTTTGTGCTAGACGAGAAGTCCAGTTTGTTGTCATCGAGCGTGTCGATGTCGCTGCCCCATTCATTTGGTCGTTTGTACCCGTGTCAATTGAATCGTCATTCAATTTGGCTGTTTTGTTATTGGCATCTGTACCCTTATTTTTATTTTTTCCGACGCGTTCGTCCGTTTCTTCAAACTGGACTCGTCGTGAGCTCTTGTCAACATCAGATATACGTTCTGTAGGTTTCTCCCCTTCTGTGGAGAGAGTTCCTCCTGCGAGCCCAATTGGCAGTGCCAAATTGGCATCCAGAGCCTGTGGCGCTGGAGGCAGGGTGACTGCTCTTGGTTGGCCTCAAGGAAGCCAGATTTGCTCACCGCTCTGCACGCTGTGTTCTGCTTTGCCGCCATGTTGTTGGAGGAAAGCTTCCTTTGCGCGCTGCATGTGTGCTTGGAATGATTCATTGCTGGCTGTGGTAGACTTGCCGGCTGAGTCATTTTTCTTGTTGTCGGCGCGTTGCTTTTTCTTCTGTTTGGAGTACCTGTTTTTGGGACATTCGGACCAGTCATGGTTGTGACCGGGAATGCGACAGGGATTAGAAGATTTTTGTCCTTGGTTTTTGTTGTTGGTTTTGCGTTTGGATTGGTTGGCATTGTTTCCAGGACGTCTCCCTTGTTTTTTGCCTCCTCCATTCCTCAGCTTGGACTCTCGTTCTCGACTGGACATATATTCCACAATCTTTTGGATGGATGTTTCCGCAGTGATGCCACCATGAATTTGGCCATATTGCTCAACCCACAGGTTGGGGAAGGTGTGTAGCAGCATTGTTGTTTTGTTGATTTTGTTGAGGTTTTGGCCATGACCTTGCAGCTTCTCCGAGTACCGAATGAGCCTGTTGATTCGCACTGCATGGTCCTTGGCTGTGGTATCATGAGGTTTCTTGCATGCGTCGCTGCGAATGTAGGTTTGCATGATGTCTTTGGCATCCCCTGCATCGCAGTAGTGTTCTTGAATGTAGTCCTTGAATGCTTCTTCATAGCCTTCCATGTTGTCCGGATAGTTCAAGTCATCGTTGTCGTCCCGGGTTGTCTTGTCCCACTTTCTTTGTGCTTCAGGGCAAAGTATCTTGGTGAACAGTTCAATGTACCGATGTTCTGGTAGTGGTAGTCGCTTTGCGCCAATGATGAATGCTTCTTGGCAATACAGTAGTTCTTCAAGGCCTCCTTCTTCTGAAAAGATTGGTAATTTCCATTCCTCCTTGGAATTATTGTTGGCGTCATACGCTTTCAAAGTGGCAAGTTTGTTCTTAGTCCGGTCAAAGCTGGAATCATAGGTGATTGGTGGTTCTCGATGCAATCCGGTCGACATTTTTGATGTTGTACTTGCCTGATCTGATATTCAGATTGTTTTCGATGATTTCGATGTTTTCGATGATTTCGATGTTTTTGATGCTTTCGATGTTTTCGATGGAGAGACAGGAATTTGTTGATTAACAATGTCGAATTGGCGTGAGACGGCTTTCTTCGTTTCGGAGTTATTTTGTTCGACAGAAAAAAAGAGAGCCGTTGTTCGAAAATTCGTTCTTCGAAAAAGTTCGTTATTCTACAGTAGCTGTAAGAGTAATTACTGTGTAACACACTAGGGGTAGAATTTGAGTAGGAGTGATAATTATGAATGGATTAATACTTTACGAAAATGGATGGAAACTTAACAGATAAAATAATGAGCGATCGGGCCATGCTGGCTTCGATCGTGCCCTGCTGGCTTCGATCGCTCGTGGATATTCACATAGAGTGTTGTGATATGAATCGTGCGCCGGCCTGGTATCGGTATACCATTGTATACAGATAATGCCTCGCTACTTAATGATTCTTAGAGTGGTCCCAAGTCTCATTAGTTCGATCGTACGTATCCTTCGAATGGTATCTTTGGATAGTACGACTTGTACGGTAGATTGCAGTACGTAGCTTCGTCGTACGTAGCTTACGTTACATGGTGATGCTGGGGCATTGTCAAATCCTTGAGGATCTTCTTGAGGTGACGTGGTCTAGCAGCAAGAAAGTCTGTCTATTCCTGGCCTTGGCAAAAATTTTGGTCTTCTAGAACGTCATCTGTAGATTCCTCATCCTGGTCCTCATCTTCAATATTGATCTTGGAGATGCATTGAGTAGAATCCAAGAGCTGCTGGGTTTCCCTATTGCATTTGCTTAGAAAAACAGCTGTTGCAATTTGGTGTTTCCTAAGAGATTCAACGTCTTGTAGGGCAAGACAATTATCAAAGCTATGACCAGAGGTGTGACAAACAATGCACTTCCTGGATGTGTCAAAGAGACTGGGTTGTTTATCAAATGCAGTGATGACATTACAGTAGGCTTGATGGAGGAATTGATTGTCTGATGCTTCATCCATTTCAGGGTATCTAAGTGATTCAATCAGACTAATTGAGTGGGAGGTTAGAGTGGAGGGTGTTCTACTAGTGTTGTTGCTGCCTGCGCATTTTTGGAATCTGTCATTGCGGCAAGAACCTTGTCTGGTTCCAGTGGTGAATGTTGGTTTGGGTAGGCTGGATTTGGAGACCTTGTCCTTGTACTTCATTTCTGTCTTGATTTCTTGCTCATATGTTTGAAGGGTTTGGAGAAGTCTGCCGGCCTTGTACTTATTACGCTTAAATTGATCATCTGACTCTCGCTCATCTTCTGTCTTCTTGTATAGTTCATAAGAGAGAGTAGCTTCTTCAATGATATTGCTTACTTCTTCCATTGAGCTGATTGTGCTGGGTTGGTTGTGGAGAAATACTCGGAGCCTGAGGTAATCTTTGTAACGAAAGAAGTATTCTTCAAGTGACTCGTCTTGGTCCTGGTTTGGTGGGTTCCTAACCATACTTCCTTTGTAGGATGGTATTTCTGAGTTAGGATTTGTTTTGGCAATCACACTGTAGAGTGCCTCATATCCTTGACCTCCTTTGAAGCTCTGAATTGCTGCTTTCACACACTTGCATGATTCGGGGATGATTTTATCAGTTCTGAGTGCAGTGTAGATAAGATTTCCCCATTCATGGATAGCCAATTCATATCTCACTGGGAGGTCGTTTATGCCGGTGTCCCCAATGGTGAATCCTCTGAGATGATAGCTTCTCTTCTGTGGAGGTAATATGGGTGGATGTAGATATGATGTTGCTGTGCATGAGCTGTGACTTCCCTGTACCATTTTTGGACCTGAGGGGCTTTGGAATTTTTCAGTTGTGGGAAGTCTGAGAGAAACAGTTTGTCTCTAGCGGCTTCCTTGGACTTGTCAGAAGCTCTGGTCAGATCAAAGCAATCACCACTCCTCGTGATTAGGCGTTGGTCATTTCTACCACTACCTAGGTTGTGTAGGTAATAGTTTTGTCTGACAGTTATTTCATTTTGAGTTGCATCCGTAGAAGTGATTTCAAAGTATTTCATTTCATCGTCGGTAAGGAATTCTTCTCTTTTGTTGTATCTTGCCTTGACTGTTGGTGGTAAGGTCGATGGATTCCATGGGGTAGAAGTAGGTAGGAGGTTTTTGTTGTTGTTGTGATTGATAGCACGTTCTGATAGTTTGTCAAGGAGAGCGCGCTGGCCTTGTTCTAGGAGTTTCATCATCCTTTCATCATAGATTCTGGCTTGAGGTGTTGAATCGTCATTGGTGGTTTCGTCATCAGAATCAGCCTGGATGGCACCTTCATAAACCTTGTCAAAGCGTTGGGCTTTCCAGGTGGATTTAAACTTCCACGAAGTGATTAGGAGTTCGATGGTAATGGATGGTTTTGATGAGTCATCTGTGTGATGCGCGAGTGCATCCTTCGCTGCCTTTCCAAGTCAGCAGGGCCGCGTAGTTTCTTGGAGTCGCCATCTGGTGCAATATAGGAAATAGCACAACCGGATAGGAGTTGTGTGATGTGATCTTTCTGGAGCTCTGTGGAGTGGGGAAGAGGGTAGGTGATAGCGTTGACAACACTGCCACGTAGATTGGTCATCATAGAGGGTGCTAGTACCTTGGTGTCCGTTGTGGTGCTTTCCACAAATAAGTCTTCCGTGTCAGTATTGTCCATGATAGTGGAGTAGAGGGTATTCAATTGTTCATCATATGGGCTGTTGCCCTTGAATTTGAATCGGATGCCTTCAATAGCATTCCAATCAAATGGGTCAACCATACTTGTTTGTGAATTATTGAAGAACTGTGTGTAGGAACAGTGGATACACCCCCTAAGTACACAAGCAGGAGAGGAAGGAAAAGAAGAAGCGGCGTCAGAAGGAGAAGCGGAGAGAACGTTCGTCAGTGGAACCAAAGAACGGTCAAGGCGAAAGAAAGAACCGGAGGATTATTGGAGAAACAACCGTCCGAAAACAATCGGGCAAAGTGACGGGAAGAACCGGGAGGACGGGGGGCGGCCGGAGAAGGATCCGAGAGGAAGAATAAACCGATTAACGGGGAGGACGGTGGCGGCCGGAGAAGTAGCCAAAAGGAAGAATTGTCCGGCGGAACACTGGCGGCCGGAGAAGTAGCCAAAAGGAAGAGTTAACCGGCGGAACCGACGAAATGACCGAGCGAAGGTGCGGCGGCCGTGTCATAGGGATAACCAAAGAAATGGTCCAAAGAATTAACCAAAGAAAGGACCGAAGGAACGTTCGTCAGAGAAACAATCGGAGTGGTAGATCGGAGGGAGATTGGAAGGGAGTCGCTCAACAGCAGGCTCACGTAACAATCTCTTTTCTGGGGGGAAGGCCTATCGCTCAACAGCAATGTCCTCTGGCTGTAACTAGTCAGTGGAGGTGCTGATCGGGCGGAGATAGGCTCTTAAAGTATACGCTCAACAGCACGAATTATAAGGGCTCTACTATAACCTATTGTTACTCTAAAAATCGACTAAAAGGTATATGATGTTAAAATTTGAAGAGATGTGAGCTCATGGAGATGCTCTTATTTTACTACGTATTTTGCACTGTATCGAGGCTCCCTGTATTTTTCATGGTAGAGATCTTCCCCGGTTATTTCTCACTATGGTCTTCATTGTACCAATACTGCTGCTGCTGCTGCTGCTGTATTAGTGCCGTGTGTCGGTCTTACTGTATCGGTCATTTGATGGTATTGGTCATTTACGAGGTTAAGTGTTTTGTTCTATGGGCCTATGCTTGTTTGTTGAGTAGGTAAATAAATGAGGCCCATTTGGAATCGGTATTGATTTTCATGATTGCAATAAGTAATTTCCCCATGGGATATTAAGTATATACGTTCGAATACACTTAAGGGTTCCAAGTGTTTACTTATCAATCAGGTCTTTGGAGATGTCTTGTTTCTAACCGATTAACCTCTTTTGTTTGTAGTCTTGAGTGATATCGTTTTTACCACTTAGGGATTTTCATCTAAGTAGTGAAGGTGCGTTTGATTCTAGGGCATGATCATCAAAATAGTCGTATCTCGTTTTGCACCTCGGTCGTCGGATTTTTCGTTTGTTATCGGCTTTTTCAATCAGATTTGATGCTGACAAAGTCCGTATTTTTTTTGTCGACTACATTTTGTTGATGGAATCGATGAGCTAGCCAAGGATGACCTTTCTGGTGGTCCAAGTAGCATCCCCTTTGAGCATCTTTTTGAGGGAAGCTGGTTCCTGGCAGAAGGGGATGTCGGTGGCATCCAAAGGCTGGAAGACTTTGTCGAGAGACTGGAAGAGCACCCGCTTAACAGCGCGTCTGGTCCATTGGTTGCCCTGAGTGAGGCCACAGAAGTCATCCACATATACATCCCACTATCGGATGGGCGTCTTGCTGGGTGTGGTGTTTTGGGCAGGGAGAAAGCTGCCGGTGTTGCCGGCCGTGGCGACGGTGCCAGCCGTTTTGTTGGGGGCGTCGCCGTCGTCGCCGGACGCGTCATCGTCTGGGGGTGAGGCTTTGGAGAGCAGATTCAATCTGTGGGGCTGGAGTCGAGCGTGGGCAAGGCCTGTGGAGAGGGTGGCATTGGCTAGGTTGGTGATGGTTTCTGTGAAGGAACAGAAATTAGGGGGGCTTGATTTCCACCCCATAGGGTTGGTGAGGGGGGTGCCAATGAGGGGAGGCTCTCCCTTCCTGGAAGGGAACAGCACTCCTAGTTTCATGGTGGCCTCTGGTTTCACCTGGACCCGATAGAAGCCATCTGCAAGGTCAATCTTGGACATATACACCGGACCAAACCTGTTGTTGGCCCGCTGCAGCTTGGTGAGCAGCCGAAAAGTGTCCAGCTGAACTGCATGGAGCTGGCGGGGGCTAGTGGAATGGTGTCGTGGTTGACCTCAGAGTAGGTGTAGTCAGAGATCATTTGGGGGCACCTGCCCCTCTGAGGCACTAGGCCCAGTGGGCTGAGCCGTAGGTCGGGGAGGTGTTGGATGAGGCTGGCTGGGAGGACAGTCCATTGTTGCTTGTCCATCATGTCGGCATACTCCTCCTGTAGAAAGTCAATGCCCTGGTGGGAGGATTGGTGAGGCCCTCTGGCGATGGCAGTGGCAACCCTGGCAGGGTCCCAAGGGGGTCCAGTCATGGAGGCAGGGGTGCCTCCTTTCCCAAATTGGTCTAGTAGGCCCCCTGCTGGATTTGGGATAGTACCGGTGTCGGGATGGATGTCACTGTGGCCGCGGATGGTCCGAATGAAGTCCCCCCAGCTAGTGCTCTGATTGTAGAGCCGAATGGCTTGGTCGACGTGCACATCCAGCCTGCCGATGGGGTGTTTGGGAGTCCGAGGCGGTGGAGGTGTGACGGGGGGCTCAGGCAAAAATAGAGAGGCCTCGGGGGATGGGTGCGTAGGCGGGGAAGTGACGAGGGGCGAGGGCCTAGGCACTGGTTTGGTGTTGGCTAGGGGCTTGGACCTAGGCTGTGGAGGGGATTGGTAGACGCACAGATGGGGGTCGCGGGTCAAGCAGCGCAAAGCAAACGCGTTTTGGGGGCTTACCTAGTTCATGTGTGATTCTTAAGGGTGGATTAGATGATGTGGGATTAGATACTCGGTGTGTAGTTGTCCCCCCCAGGGTTAGGTAGGTGGGGGAGGGCAAGGCGCCAGCGTGGGGCGCTTGCCACTCTGTCAGACCCCATAGGCGTCTTGGCACCATTGCCAGACTTTGTCCTGTTCACTGCTGGTGATAGCCCCATGGTCATGGATGTGTCGGCAATTGGAGAAGCAGGTTCCTCGGATGTGCCACAAATGGCACCTGTCTTGGCCGTCCGGGCGTGACAAGGGGCTGTTGCCTCTGTTCTTCATGGCCATATGGCCTCGCGCAGCCAGGAAGTTCCCATCTTCTTAACCACAGGGTGACTGGTGTCCTTGAGCCTGGGATCTAGGCTGGGATTGAATACCCGGGTCCCTCCGGAGGAGCCCTGGCCGGTGCCGGCGCCTGGGCCAGTCTGGGGGGCGCCGGTCTTGGTGTTGGGGCCGGGCTTGGTGACAGCGCCAGCCGCAGGTATTGCAGGGGTGGAAGAGCATTGTAGGTGTCTCAAGGCTGCCATATTGGAGACATTGGGGAGCCAGTGGAGGTTCTGGGTGATTCTGAAGGCCTGGAAGTCCTTCCCAAAGTCTGGGGGGTGGATGTGGAAGGTGGAGCCCCACTGTTCTTCCAGCCACCCCCTCACTCTGATCTGGAAGTAGTAGACGACAATGGCTGGTGTGATGAGCTCTCCCAATTCATCTGCAATGGCCCTTTGTAGGGGCATTTGCTGGAGCTTCAGCTTCATGAGTCCATTCTGGTAGCCCTGCACTACAGGTTGGTGCATCCCCAGTATGGTGGCCAGGACGGCCAGGACGGCCAGGTAGCTCTCCAGCTGGGTGGTGGCTTTGGTCCAGTCGACAGGTATGTAGGCCTTGGTTTTCTGAAGCTCGAGGGAGTCCTTCATGGTGAGGGAGTTGCCTTCAGGGGAGATCATGGTGTCATAGGCGGCCACATTGGCTGCTACCTCCTGCTCCCTCTTCAAGGTAGCGGCTGATCCCCCTGGGGGGGTGAAGGCTAGGGGGAGTGTCCCATCTGCCGCATTGAAAGGGCTGGTGCCATGGAAGTTGCCGTCTTGGAGCCTCTTGAGCGCTGCGGTGGTAACAAGGGGCGCCTGGATGAGCAACTCGGCCACACAGGCGGCTACTTGGCCTTGGAAGATCATGTGGGTCTTCTTGTGCTTGCTCTTCTGGGCCCACGCTTGGTAGATAGGAGGGAGGTCAGTTTCTTCAAGCTTGCCACAGAGCAGTAACAAGCGCTGGGTGTACAAGGGGCCCCAGGTGTTCCTGATAGTGGCTGGGCACCGCTGCAGGTCTAGGCCCTCACTGAGCCTAAGCTGGTGGTCGGTGAGGGCGGTGAGGGCTGCTGCAAGGGCCGGATTCCCCTCTGGCTGGGTGGGGAGCTTCAAGCTAGGTAGATCCCTGTATAGAACCTTGTTCTTCATGTACAAGGTCAGGCCCGGTTCACTCCAGAAAGAGGGGCCAGGCTTGGTGAGGGTGACACTTCCAGCAACTAGGCTGGGAGTGGTGCCTGCAGCCCTGAGAGTATTGAACAGGGGGGAACAGGTCGTCACTGGCCCGAGGCTGTCAAGGAAGGGGTGGATGATTTTCATGGCTTGGAGAGGTGTATGACCCTTACCTAGAAGTAGTGGCACCAACTCAAAGGGGACGAAGCATGCCTTGTAGGCATTGACAACTTCCATGTGAGGATCTCCACCTAGGACCATTGGGACTGTGTGGGAGTGGTGCTCATTTACTGTGGTGGCTAGGTGATGGTTTAGGGAAAGAACCATGGTTTCAGGGGTCTGCGCTAGCATGTCAGCGTCAACTAGGACCAGTTCCCCGGCATCACCTTCAACATCATCCAGGTAGGGTACTTCCTGAGGCCATGCACCAGCCAGAGTCGAGACCTCCCAAAAGTGTCAACCAGGAATATCCCTAGGGCGCCCACAGCCTGGGCTTCGAAGAGGTCAACGAGGTGGCCTAGGAGTGTGGGTGTGTCTGTGTCCTCTGCAAAGTAGTCATAGATGGCGGCATAGGCAAGGTCCCGGTCGGGTCCACTTCCAAAGGGACTAGCTGTGGCCTGGAAGTACTCTGAGTAGGTCAGTATGTTGGTGGATGTTGATTTGGATTGGAGGCGCCGCGTCGGAGTGGACTTGGTTCGGGGCCGTGTAATCCAAGAGGCCGCGTCCCGGAGGTGCTGGTAGGGATGTCGTGTTGTAAGGGCGTCAGGGCTATTGATGCTGCGTGGCTTGGAGGTGCCGAGGCTGCCGATGCGATACTACGTGACTTGGAGGCGCCGAGGCTGGAGACGAATTCAACTGGCCGGGCCTGTTGTACGGGTACAATAGTAGGCACAAGCTACTATTGGACCAGGACAGATAGGCGTCGATGCGATAATGCGTATTGGGAGGCGGCGCGTCAGGAGTGGTCTTGTGGAACTTCGCTGTCACTTAATCTACTTCGTTGTTACTTAATCTACTTCATTTAACAAATCTACTTTGGTAATGAGTGATTCCCAGCAGTGATAAAGTAATAAAAGTTCGCAACCAGACTAATAAATTTATTCTCTAAGAAATAGATTTATTCCATTTTTATTCCATATTCAATATAATTTAGCAGTCGAGGCAGCCTCGACTGCCAATTTTATAAGAGAGAATAAACTCAAACAGGAATCACTAAAATCAAATATTTTAGTCCCCAATGCACGAATGAATCATGTGCACCTCTTGCACCTCTTTTGTCCGGGCATGCTTGCATGCTATTTTTGGTGATCATCGCTAATTTTGGCCAGCTGAATAATTGCAAACAAAAAAAATTGCAGAAAGTCCAGAAAGAAAGTCCGGAAAGAAACAGCAAACAGCAACAACAGTACAACTTGTCTCTCCAGCACATTAGACAGCAGGGCATTGGCACCACCGATGTCCTCCTACACTACTGTTGCTGCGCTTCTCGCGCTTGCTACAATATTAGTAGACAATTTGGAAGTAGAGGATGATTCGTCGGACGACAATGAATTCGATTTCATTCCGGTGCTCACATAAGAAAGAACAAAAACCAATACCGTCAATCATAACAATCAACAACAGCATGCCCACGACTGGTGGAGGCAGGAAAGCCGGCGTCCGCAACTACACCAAGGCCGAGTTGGAGCACATGTTTGCTGCCATTAGATCTATCATACCCACTGGAGGAGAAGGGTGGCATGATGTTGCAGACCTACATGCTAAAAAATATCCTGGAAGGGATGTTGAATCTATTCACAATAAATACAATCAATTGAACTGGAAGATGGCGCCAACTGGCAATCCAAACATGAGATGGGACATTAGGGAGGCAAAGGAAATCAAGGATCTGATTGGTGAGAAGGCCCGGGTTGTACAAGGAGAAGATAGGTACCATGTGGAAACAAATGAGTTTACTCCTCCTCCTCCTGCTGCCACAACTCAACCGGTTCCTACTTCTACTAGGTCAACCAACACAACCTGAACAAGTCACCCAACAGTCAGAAGTAGCAGAGCTAGCGGCAGAGATGACGCCCGCCAGTACCATTACTAGTAACAAGACAAAGAGACACTACAATCGCAAAGCCGACAATGAATCGAAGATGATGAATGTGATTGCTACTGTATTGAAAGAGGGAAGAGAGGATAGAAAGCTTCAGCAGCTGGCATTGCAACTCCAGTAGCAAAGACAGGACATGGCAGATGAAGAGAGGAAGGTGATATTGCAGGCACTCCTTGCTCAACTTACTGGTCGTACTAGTGGCCCTCCTACTAGTGGCCCTCCTACTAGTGCTGGCATTGGTTGCGGCATCGGCCGTCCTAATATTACTACTCCGCAGGTTTCTACTCCCCAAGTCAGTAATGTAGGGGGGGTAAACCTCAAAGAGAAGAGTGAACACTCTCCAGCAGCGTTGCGATTACAGTGACAGCGTCAGCAGCAGCAGCAGCGACGATGACGTGGACTTGTTTGACAAGTGAATCAATTGATTACAAATCGAATCAATACTAGTAGTAGAATCGAATCAATACTTGTAAAATCGAATCGATCGTTTAGTTAGTTAGTTAGTTAGTTAGTTAAAATAAAGGAATCGATTATTAGTTAAACTCAACAACAACACCATCATTGCTCCAGACAGAAACTTAGGCCACAAAGCAGGTAGAAAAACTATATTGCAACACCTTACAAGAGGGATCCAAAACCACTAGAGGTGCGCTGGAGCAAAATTATTCGAACAGAAAAACTATATTGCAACACCTTACAAGAGGGATCCAAAACCACTAGAGGTGCGCTGGAGTAAAATTATTTGAACGTGTTGTCGACTGCTCGATCAGACGTGATACGAGTAATCAATCGATTTGTGCTCTACTAATTGATCGGTCGTATAATTGATTGGCTAATCGATCGATCCGACCGTATTGTTGACTGCTCTAAATAGTGCTAATTCGTAACTACTATCAATTATTGAGTGATTCCCACCAATGATTTGACCAAAGTAATAAAAAAATATTCGCGAGTGTGTAGATTGAATAGATTTTTGGGGCACCAACGGATGAATAGATTTTATTAACTATGCACACCGAGTGGATTTGGAATTCGGAATCCCTAAGTACAAAACAGTAACTGTCTGTTTAATTTCTAACCGCGCCACCTACCCGACGTATTTTGGCAAGCAAGCCTGTTAAGTTACTAAAATATTTGATTTTAGTATGATTTTAAGATTCCATTGGAGTTTATTCTGTTTTTATTCACTGAAAAAAGTTTTGAAAGTCGATGCAGCCTCGACTGCTAAATTCTATTCAATAGTTAATAAATCTATTAACTATGTGAATGAATTTATTACTTTGGTCGCAAACTTTTATTACTTTATCATTGGTGGGAATCACTCATTATCTAATTTGCTAAGATCAATTTGACTCTAAAATACTTCGTTTGTCGTTTCAGTTGGTACCAAATCGTACGAGAAGAAGCCATACGACTTGAAACCTTCAGTCTGGCTCATGTAGGTGTTGAGTATGGTGTTGATTCCAACTTTAGCTGTCTGGAAGTTGTACAACAACACAACAAGCTTCAGAATGACCCTCCTGTCTCCCATTTCTTCCAGCAACATGTTATCTTTGAGTCGAGGGAACCCACCTTGGATCTGTCTCATCCCCCATTCAGACATCTGTCTAACACTAGTTGCGTCTCTGTTCACTGTAATAGCATTGCAAACGGCGCATTGTTTCATTGCCGGGGCCTCTTCAGTAGGTGTACCCTCAGGTATTTCTACAGGAGCTGTTAGAGGGTCATATTGACTACTTTGAACAAGGTAGTCATTTTTAGATAACTTAAACGCCAAATCGGCAACAACCTTTACCATATACAGCTCATGCATAAGCTGCATCTTTTCATAGAGCCCATAGTCAGCTTGAGTACTATCATGCCAAGATCCAGGACAGTTCAAGACACAAGCCCGGATCCTCCCATCCGGGCAGAAAAGAAAGACACTGTTGACATATGTAGCAGACGTCCAACCGTTGTAGTATGGGTTCTGTTTGGTCCAGTCGCCAGACTGCTGGATATGCAGTTTAAGACCATCGCAAGCACCCCACACTCTGTGTGGACCAAGCGCTGGATACTTTGCAGCAATAGTATAGGCGTATTGTTTAGTCTCCTCTTCATTTGGCAAGCAAACCTTGACAGCAGGATGGTCTTGCAATGCGCAAAGAAGCAGTTTCGCGTCGGAATTTAAGCCACCTGTCCATAGGAGAAGCTGTTAATCCAAACGCTACAGCAACTGCTCTTGCTGCTGATCCTCTGGTTCGAAACCAGAATAAAATAAGAGCAAGACATCCGGTTGCATCGAACTCTCGGCAAGGACTATAATTATATTCTTCTTTAAACTTCCGGATCGATCCAGTCTTTTTATCATACATGCATTGATCGTATAAAGGCTTAAACAAATCTAGGAGCTCCCTGAATACTCGTAGTCAACTCTGCAGCAATTCAAAAGGGCCTGATCATTGCCTGATTGATAGAGATACATGAAAGCAGATTGGCTGTATCTCTTAATTGTTATCCTCGGGGTTCTACGGTCCCTTCTTTTCTTATCTTCCTCCCCAAGCAGTGGATTGTTGTAATCGGGGGTTAAGAAGTTATCATAGTAGTATCCAAGTAGTGCTAACTCCAGGGCCATGTTGATTGTCGATTACTTCGTATAAAAGAAAGAGTGTTTTTGCGAAAGAGTGTTTCGCGAAAGAGTGTTTCTTGCGGCTTGCTGGAGAGCAAACTAAGTGTTTTAGTGAGGATAGCAAATATTACGTGTTGTTTTAGTGAGGATAGCAAATATTACGTGTTGTTTTAGTGAGGATAGCTACTACTTCGGTACTCCATACTAGTAATTCGACTCAGCAAAGCCAATCGATACGGTACATAGAAAATTCTGAAAATTCAACTGCCGGCCAGTCTTGAATACTTAACAGGCTTGCTTGCCAAAGTAGGCCGGTAGGTGGCGCGGGTAAATCTACTTCAGTAATCTACTTCGCCGAACAAATCTACTTCGGTAATCTATTTCCGAAGTACCGTACGGTAGATTACTATAGGTAAAACCCCGTCCTCCGTTTTGGTTGGCACGTGTCATCCCCTCTCTAAAGAAAAAACTCCCTTAAGAAAAATCCTCGGCGCGCGCGCCGAGGATTTTTCTTAAGGGAGTTTTTTCTTTAGAGAGGGGATGACACATGCCAACCAAATCGACTCCGAGTATTATCAGTGGGGAGGAGGGGTGTTACTTGGTACCACTCTAGTAGCTGCTTGTTGTTTACGGAGGCCCCCCGGGCCGAGGAAACAACAAGCAGCTACTAGAGTGGTACCAAGTAACACCCCTCCTCCCCACTGATACTACGAGGAGGAGGTAAAGGAGGAAAGGGGTGTTGACATGGTAATCTCTATGGCTTCGGAAGGACGAGTACAATGGAGGAGGAGGAGGAGGAGGAGGGGTTCCTTGCTAGCTACCGGCGTAGCGTTTCGATGCTGCTACAGGGGGAGTAGTAGCTGTTGTTGCTGCTACAGGGGGGGGACAAGGGTAAACTGGTACCGATCGGTGGTACCGAGGAGTACTCGTAGGAACAAGTACAAGATGTACGGTAGGGATCAGTGGTACCATTTTGGTGGTACCGGAGTACCACTCACTTTGCTGTTAAGTAATAATTTTTTCAACGCATTGCACGTGTTTTTAGGTATACTCAAGGGTAAAGAGGGAGCAAACGCGCGGGATCCGCAGCAGCAGCAGTAGCAGCAGGATTTGGTTGATTCCTTGACACCACCTGTGTAGAATCTAGTAGAATCCCTACTACAACCTGGATTTTTGCTGTTTTCCCCGGTGGTAATTCATAATTTTGAAATCAACCACTTTCAAAAGCAAATTGCTCCCTGACCATGGGAATAGACCATTTTCACTGCTTTCTTTCCTATTACAACAACAAGAAACCCATCCTACCACACTGTAAGTCATTGCCGGTCCTTTGGTTGCTGGGGGGGGGAGATGTTTAGGCTGTTCTGTTTCATTTGCCGTTGTTATTGTCATCGTCGTCATCATCGTTGTTGTCATTTTATTCATTCCTATCACTCAGGACGCTGCTTCTTTTTGCCTGTTTGACCATGGGAATAGCAGCAACAAGCACTGTAAGTGACTGTCGGTTCTGTGTTTGTTGGGGGGGGGGGGGGGGGGGGGAGATGTTCAGGCTGTTTTGGTTTGGTTTGATTTGAAGCTGTCAGCGCGTCGTCATCATTGTTGTTGTTGTTGAAGTTGTTGTTGTCACTTTGTTTATTCATAGTATCACTCCTCACGACGATGCTCCTTTTTTGCTTTTGGCCATGGGAATAGCCCCTTCCAGCAACCACCATGGTTCAAACTATTCCACCCTGAAAGAGCAAGCAACGCTGCTCCTCGGACTTGGTCTAATGCTCAAGATCTTTGGTCTTGGACTCGGCCATCCTCTACCGATGCAACAGCAACAACAAACCAACGTTGGTCTGTAGCAGCCAGGAATTCTTCATTGAGCAACCCCTACAAGAAGAAGAACCCCCCCTCACCCCCCCCCTCCATCTGGATCTCCAACTGCCACCGCCGGCAAGAGGAAGAAGAAGCGCGCCCATCGGACCTTTCCTCTTTCTCCCGGCGCCAGCCTGCTTCTTTGGCGCCTGTTGTATCCACAGCATCCAAACTACAAGCACTGCGCTGCTTTGATCTAGGGGACTGCTGTATCTATGGCATTCGAATTACAAGCGCTGCCTTGGATCATTTGGATCGACACGAGCAGCGATACGAGGATTGATTCCAGCGGCGATACGAGCTGCGATACAACAAGATGCGTCCTCGTCCCCTTGTACCCGGTCCGCCCAGCAGACTCAATATTCATCATGGTGTGCTCTCTAGCAAGAAATAGGTCTACAGTCTAATTCTACAAGCTCTTTTTTTGGCATATACTCTGGCCCCTAGTCTGCTGTGTATTAGTCTGTTCTGGGAGTATCGAAACTAGTGGTAAGAGAACAGTGCTCAAAATACGACTGGAAATTGCACAGCAGTACATTCCACTAGAAATCACGTAGAAAATAGTACCAGAATAAATTGTGGTACCGGAGTACCACTTTTGGTACCAGAGTACCACCATCTGGTACCGGAGTACCACTCCCTCCTTCCACCCGTTGAGCCTGTTTCAAACCCTCATTTTTCTTGGTACTTAGGAGTGAGTACACGTGCTCGTCCGCCGAAGCCATAGGATTACTATATGTAACTACCCCTCCTCCGTTTTGGTTGGCAAGACTCATCCCCTCTCTAAAGAAAAATTCGAGGCGCGCGCGCCGAGAATTTTTCTTTAGATAGGGGATGAGTCTTGCCAACCAAATCGACTCCGAGTAGTATTGGGGGGGAGTTTTCTTTAGGATGCTTTCCTTTTTACGACGAGGGCCCCTGGCCCGAGGAAAAAGGAAGCATCCTAAAGAAAACTCCCCCCCAATACTACGAGGAGGAGAGCAAGGAGGAGGGGTGGTTAGGTATGTAATACCATGGTCGTAAGGGAGAGCACAAAGGGAAGGAGGGGGGAGCTTTTGCTTGCTATCGAGCGTCGGTTGCTTGTTGTTGCTGCTGTTGGGGGGGGGGGGGGGGGGGGGCTTCTTGTTGCTAGTGAGCGTTGCTCTTTGTTGCTGCAGCAGTTTCGCGGGGGGGGGACAAGGATAAACCTGCTCTCCCCGCAGTCTACCGTGTTGTATGTGTGAAAAATTACTTTAGTATGGGAAAACGGTACTAAAGTAATTTTTCGCACTCCGTGTTAATCCAATCAAAAAGTATTTTTAGAATATTTTCACACACAACTTCGTGTGTTGAACAACTAAGTACTTGTTCAACACACGGAGTTGTGTGTGAAAATATTCTAAAAATACTTTTTGATTGGATTAACACGGAGTGCGAAAAATTAGGGTATCGTACGGTAGGATCTAGTACAATCCCTACTGAATCCTGATTTAAGAAACTTCCCCGCACAGTAGGATCTAGTAGAATCCCTACTAGTAGCTAGATCCTGGATTTTAGAAACCTTTTTGGCGGTTTCCCCGTACAGTAGGATCTAGTAGAATCCCCACTACATCCATATATATTCAGCCGTTCTTACCAGTCAAAAGTATTTTTAAGTGTTTTACCCTAAGTAACTTTTCCGGGTGTTGAGCAATACATATGGAAAAGAGGGAACTAACGCGGGATTAGCAACAGCAACAACAAGAACAGCGGCAGCGATTTCATTTTATTGCTTCTCACTGTGTAGAATCAAGTAGAATTCCTACTACAACCTTGATTTATTGCTGTTTTTCCCAGTTGTAATTCATTATTTCGAATTCAACCACTTTGCAAAAGCAATTTGCAAAAGCAACTCCCCCCCCCCCCCCCCCCCCCGCTCCCCCCGACCATGGGAATAGACCCTCTCACTGCTTCCTTTCCTATTACTACAACAACAAGCAACGCATTCTTCTATCATACTGTAAGTTATTGCCGGTCCTTTGTTTGCTGGGGGGAGGGGAGATGGTGTTTCCATTCGATTTGATTAGGCGCCGTCGTCGTTGTTGTTGTCTTTTTATTCATTCCTACCACTCACGACGTGTTCATTCTTCTTTTCGCTTGTTTGACCATGGGAATAGCCCCTTTCCAGCAACCATGGTTTGAACTATTCCACCTCGAAAGAGCAAGAAGGCTCCAGCTTCCCAGAATCAATCTTCTGCTCTAGCTCAAGATCTTCGGTCATCTACGAACACAATGGACTCGGACTCGGTCATCTACCGACGCAACAACAACAACCCAACGTCGGTCTGTAGCAGCCAGGAATTCTTCATTGAGCAACCCCTATAACAAGAAGAAGAACCCCATCCTCCTCGTCCTTCTGGATCTGCAACTACCACCACCCCTGGCAAGAGGAAGAAGCGCGTCCGCCGGACCCGTCGTCTTTCTTCTAACCCAGTTGTTGCTCCTTCGGCATCTAAACTACAAGCACTGCGCTGCTTCGATCCAGGGGACTGGTGTATCTATGGCATTTGAATTACAAGCACTACTACCTTGGATCATTGCAATTGACACGAGTAGCAATGATACAAGGATTGATTCCAGCGGCAATACGAGCTGCGATACAAGGTCCTCCCCCTTCTACCCGGTCCGCCCAGCAGACTCAATATCTATCATGACTTGCTCTCTAGCAAGAAATAGGTCTACAGACTAATTCTAGCTCTTTTTTGGCATATACCTTGGTCCCTAGTCTGTTGTGTACTAGTCTTCTGTTATGGGAGTATGAAATCTAGTGCTACCGTGCTACGGTAGGTGAATAGTGCTCAGAATACGACTGAAAAAAGGAATATCGTATGTACCGTATGATACCCGTAGTATGGAGTATTTTACCGGTGGTACGTAGTAGTATTTCGGTAGTAATTGCCAAAATATCAATCCATTATTAGAGCAGAAAACACTACTAGTATCTGTGTACAAATTCTACGGCATATTTTGGAAATTACTTTAGTATCATGCCATTGAGTGATTCCCACCGAAGGAAAACGAATATAATTAATAAAAAAACACATAAAAAGTATCTGTTTTCTATATAGATGTATTCACTTCTTAATAAAATTTGTCAGTCGAGGGGCTCTCGACTGACAGTTTTTATTGAGTGATTCCCGGCAGTTCTAAACTAATAAAAGACCAAAGTAATAAAAAATATTCACGAGTGAATAGATGAATAAATTTTTTGGTGCACCCAACTGACGAATATTTTTATTAACTGACAGATTTGGAATTTGGAATTTCTAAGTACAAAACAGTAACTGTCTGTTTACGTCTGTTGTTTAATCACTACCTGCGCCACCTACCGGCCTATTTTGGCAAGCAAGCCTGTTAAGTATTCAAGACTGGCCGGCAGTTGAATTTTCAGAATTTTCTATGTACCGTATTGGTTGGCTTTGCTGGTAAAATTACTAGTAGCTATCGATACGAATTACTAGTAGCTATCCTCGCTAAAACACTCACATTGCTCTCCAGCAGCAAAAAACCACACTCTTTTGCAAAACACTCTTTCTTTCGCGAAACACTCTTTCTTTTCCGAAACACTTAGAATCGACAATCACCATGGCCCTGGAGTTACTAGCACTAATTGGAGAATACTATGAGGACAACTACTTAACCCCCAATTACAACAATCCACTGCTTGGCGAGGAAGATAAGAAAAGAAGGGACCGGAGAACTCCTAGGATTGCAATTAAGCGATACAGCCAATCTGCGTTCATGTATCTCTATCGATCCGGAAATGATCAAGCCCTTCTCAACTGCTGTGGAGTTGATCATGTAGTATTCAGAGAGCTCCTAGATTTGTTTGAGCCTTTCTACAATCAATACATGTATGATGAAAAGACTGGATCGATCCGGAAGTTTAAGCATGATTATAGCCAATGTCGAGAGTTTGATGCAACTGGATGTCTTGCTCTTATCTTATTCTGGTTTCGAACCAGAGGATCAGCAGCAAGAGCAGTTGCCATAGCATTTGGAATTACAGCTTCTCCTATGTACAGATGGTTGAAATTCGGACGCAGAATGCTTCTTTGCGCATTGCAAGATCATCCTGCTGCCAAGGTTTGCTTGCCAAACAAAGAAGAAACACAACAATACGTCGATGCTATTGCTGCAAAGTATCCAGCGCTTGGTCCACACCGGGTGTGGGCCGCTTGCGACGGGCTTAAACTCCATATCCAGCAGTCTGGTGACTGGACCAAACAGAACCAATACTACAATGGTTGGACTTGTGCTACGTATGTGAATAGTGTCTTCCTTTTCTGTCCTGATGGGAGGATCCGCGCTTGTGTCTTCAATGCTCCTGGTTCGTGGCACGATAGTACTCAAGCTGACTTTGGGCTCTATGAAAAGATGGAGCTTATGTATGAGCTGTACAAGGCAAAGGTTGTTGTCGATTCGGCGTTTAAGTTATCTGCAAACAACTATCTTCTTAGAAGTAGCCAATACGACCCTACAACAGCTCCTGTAGAAATACCTGACGGTACACCTGTCGAAGAGGCCAGAGCAATGAAACAACGTGCCATTTGCAAGGCTATTACAGTGAATAGACAAGCAACTAGTGTTAGACAGATGTCTGAATGGGGGATGCGACAGATCCAAGGTGGGTTCCCTCGACTCAAAGATAACATGTTGCTGGAAGAAACAGGAGACAGGAGGATCATTCTGAAGCTTGTCGTGTTGTTGTACAACTTCCAGACAGCTAAGGTTGGAATCAACACCATACTCAACACCTACATGAGCCAGACTGAAGGTTTCTTCTCCTATGGATTGGTACCAACTGAAACCGCAAACGACGTATTTTAGTAGAGTTGTCGAATCGATCGATTGAATCAATCAATTCCATCATTCTTAGCAAATTAGATAATAATCAATATTAGTTACGAATTAGCGCAGATTTGATCAATCAATTACTCATATTTAGAGCAGTCGACAACACGTTCGAATAATTTTGCTCCGGCGCACCTCTTGTGGTTTTCGATCTCTCTTTTAAGGTGTTGCAATAGAGTTTTTCTATTGCCTTTGTAGCCCAAGCTTCTGTCTGGAGTAATGTTGTTGTTGTTGTTGAGTTTCTTAACTAATAATCGATTCTTTTATTTTAACTAACTAACTAACTAACTAACTAATCGATCGATTCGATTCTACTATCGATTCGATTCGTAATCAATTCCTAACTAATCGACGTCAACGAATCGTCGTCACTGCTGCTGCTGTCACTGTCATGATCACTGCTGTAGTCGCGATGCTGGAGACTGTTCACCTTTCTTTTGAGCTTCCCCCCTTCAGCATTAGTAACTTGGGGAGTAGTAACTTGGGGAGTAGTAACCTGCGGAGTAATACCAACGGCGCGACTGCGACCGGCGCCACCATTACTAGTAAGTTGAGCAAGGAGTGCCTGCAATATTACCTTCCTCTCTTCATCTGCCCTGTCCTGTCTTCTCTGCGCATCATTCATTTGCTTCTGCTGAAGCTTCAATACTTCAGCAATCATCACCTTGAATTCGTCGTCTCCTCCCTTACGATTGTAGTGTCTCTTTGTCTTGCTAGTAGCTGTCTTGTTACTTTTGTTACTAGTAATGGTGCTGGCGGACGTCAGCTCTGCTGCTAGCTCTGATACTTCTGACTGTTGGGTGACTTGTTCAGGTTGTGTTGGTTGACCAAGTAGAAGTGGTACCGGTTGAGTTGAAGCATCAGGAGGAGGACGAGGACGAGGAGGAGGAGGAGTAAACTCATCTCTGTCAACATTATAAATATCTTCTCCATCTGTAATTTCTGATTTAACACCTATCAGTCTGTGGAGTTCCTTTGCTTCCTTGATGTCCCATCTCATGTTTGGATTGCCAGTAGGGGCTTTCATCCGGTACAATCGATGGAATTTGTTGCGAATGGAAGTGACATCCCTTCCAGGAAACTTCTGAGCGTGTAGGGCTCTGACATCATCCCAGTCATCATTTGAAACTGGTATGAAAGCTCTAATGGCAGCAAACATGCTCTCCAACTCGGGCTTGGTGTAGTTGTTGGCGCCGGATTTCCTGCCTCCAGTCGTGGGCATGTTGTTGTTGATTGTTATGATCGATGGTATTGCTGGTGGTGGTGGTGTTTCTGTTTCTTCTTTTTTATGTGCCGAGCACCCGAATCGAATCGATTCATCGTGGTCCGAAGAATTCTTGTCTTCTAATAATCTAGCAAGCGCGACAACAGCAGCAACAGTAGTGGTGTAGGAGGACATCGGTGGTGCCCTGTCTAATGTGCTGGAGAGACAAGTCGTACTGTTGTTGCTGTTTCTTTCCGGACTTTCTTTTCGGACTGTTTGCAAATTTTCAGCTGGCCAAAATTGGCGATGATCACCAAAAAAGCATGCCGGCAAGGGAGGTGCAAAGAGGTGCACACATGATTGATTCTTCTGTTGGGTGACTGAAATATTGGATTTTTCGATTTTAGTGATTCCGTTCGAGTTTATTCTGTTTTTATTCAATTAATAAAATTTAGAAGTCGATGCAGCATCAACTTCTAAATTATATTCAATACTTAATATATCTATGTACAAAGTGAATAAATTTATTAGTTTGGTCGCAAAATTTTATTAGTTTAGAACTGCCGGGAATCACTCATTCACTTAACTAACACTGAATAGATTTCAACGGAATCTTAAAATCAAACATTGCATCTCTTGCACCTCTTTTGCCGGGCATGTTTTTTTTGTTTGTTGTTAAATGGCAAAAACGGTCCCACTTAACACCATGAATAAACAGGTTAAAAGGTACGAACCAAGATATCATTTAAAAACAGATCGATAAGTAAACACTTAACAGACCCTATGTGTATTGAAAAGAATAAATGTAATTGCCCGTGAGGAAACTACTTATAAAAGTCCTGAAAAGAAATGCCAGTTCGGAATGGACCTCATTTATTCCATATATCACAATCAAACAAAAGGCCCATTGAATAAACTACTTAGCGGGTACTAGCTGGCGCGGGCAGCGATGAAACAGACAGTTACTGTTTCTTCTTCAGGGAATTCCAAGTTCCAAATTTGTCACTTAATAAAAGTATTGGTCGGTTGGGTGTGCTAAAAAAGTATTCATTCTATTCACTTCCGTATACTTTTTATTAACTTTTCATTCTATTCACTTTCCTTAGGTGGGAATCACTCATTGTCAGAGCAGAAAACACTACTAGAAATCGTGTAGCAGTTCTACGGCATATTTTGGAAATTACTAAAGTACCATCGAAGTTACAAAAGTAACACCCCCTCCTCTGCACCTTTTTCGCGCCCGTTGAGTCTGTTTTAACCCCGTGAGTCCCTTTTATTTTTTCTTACTTAGGCATCGATTTTGGGAGTGCACGTGCTCTCCCGTACGAGCCATGGTGTTACTATAGGTAACACCCCGTCCTCCGTTTTGGTTGGCACGTGTCAACCCCTCTCTAAAGAAAAACTCCCTTAAGAAAAATCCGAGGCGCGCGCGCCGAGGATTTTTCTTAAGAGAGTTTTTCTTTAGAGAGGGGTTGACACGTGCCAACCAAATCGACTCCGAGTAGTATCAGTGGGGAGGAGGGGTATTACTTGGTACCACTCAAGCTCCTTGTTTACGAGGCCCCCGGCCAAGGAAACAAGGAGCTTGAGTGGTACCAAGTAATACCCCTCCTCCCCACTGATACTACGAGGAGGAGCTAAAGGAGGAAAGGGGTGTTGACATGGTAATCTCTATGGCTTTGGAAGGACGAGCACAAAGGAGGAGGAGGTCGGTCCTTCTTGTTACTAGCTACGACCGTATCGGTGTTGCTTACAGTAGCGTTTCGATGCTGCTACTGTACAGGGGGAGTAGTACTCGTAGCTGTTTGATGCTGCTACAGGGGGGGGACAAGGCTAAACCGGTACCAACAATTGGTGGTACCAACGAGTACTCGTAGGAACAAGTACAAAATGTACAGTACTGATCAGTGGTACCATTTTGGTGGTACCGGAGTACCACTCACTTTGTTAAGTAATAATTTTTTCAACGCATTGCACCTCCTGTTTTTAGGTATACTCAAGCGTAAAGAGGGAGCAAACGCGCGGGATTCGCAGCAGCAGAAGGATTTGGTTGATTCCTTCTTGACACCACCTGTGTAGAATCGAGTAGAATTCCTACTACAAACTGGATTTTTGCTGTTTTTTCCCCGGTTGTAATTCATTATTTCCAAATCAACCACTTTCAAAAGCAAATTGCTCCCCCGACCATGGGAATAGACCCTCTCACTGCTTCCCATCCTATTACAACAACAAGAAACCCATTCTAGTAGCCCTGTAAGTCATTGCCGGTTCTTTGTTTGTTGGGAGGGGGAGATTTTCAGGGTGTTTCAATTCGATTCGATTCGGAGCGACCGTCGTTGTTACAGTTTTGGCTGCCAATTTCCTTTGCTTTGTTGCTCACAATAATGATTCTTCTTGCTTGTTTGACCATGGGAATACCAGCAGCGACAAGTGAATAACGAGCAGTGAGTATGCCGGTTACGGGTGGTAGGGGAGCTGTTTTGGAAATTCCGGTTTGATTTCACATCGTCGTCATTTTGGCCGTTGTTTTGTTTATTCCTAGTATCTCACGACACTGCTTCTGTTGCTTCTTTTTTGCTGTTGACCATGGGAATCGCTCCTTTTCAGGAAGCACACCATGGTTTGAACTATTCCACTGTGAAAACGCAAGCGAGAGCAATACTATCAAATGCCAACTAGCCCTGTCCTACTCAAACTACTACAAGAAGCACTGCGCTGCTCCGATCTAGGGGACTGGTGTATCCATGGGGTTTGAGTTGCAAGCACTGCCCTGGATCATTGCAATCAATACAAGCAGCAATACGATACGAGCTGCGACGATACGAGCTGCGATAGTACAACAAGATGCGTCCTCCTCCCCCTCCCCTTCTTGTACACGGTCCGCCCAGCAGACTCAATATTCATCATGGTGTGCTCTCTAGCAAGAAATAGGTCTATAGTCTAATTCTAGCTCTCTTTTTGGCATATGCTCTGGTCCTTAGTCTGCTGCGTCTTAGTGTGTTCTGGGAGTATCAAAAATAGTGGTAGAAAAATAGTGCTCAGAATACTACGATTTAGAAAATACAATACTACTACTAGTAGAAATCACGTAGAAAACAGTACCAGAATAAATGGTGGTACCAGAGTACCACTTTTGGTACCGGAGTACCACCATCTGGTACCGGAGTACCACTCCCTCCTTCCACCCGTTGAGCCTGTTTCAAACCCTCATTTTTCTTGGTACTTAGGAATGAGTACACGTGCTCGTCCGCCGAAGCCATAGGATTACCAAAGTACGAAGTACATTATTTGTGGTCGGGAAGTATGAGTACTCGTAGATTACGGTACAAAAACTACTTTGGTCACGAAAACTACTTTGATGGCATTTGCGACCAAAAATTTATGTCGGTTCGAGATTACCGTACCTAAGAACCGGCAGTTTTGCTCAACCAACAGACTCCATGATGCTAATGAGTTTCCTTCAGCCCCCTTCACTGTGCCAAGTTGTTTCCCTTCCGCACGAAAGCACCAAACGGGCCTGTAATGCTCGAACCTTCAACTCCTCCACGCCCCTGGAGAGCAAAAGCGCCAATTCCACATTCCATACCGGTAGATGCATCGTTTCCGACGTAAATGACCCGATTTGCATTCGTTGTTCAACTACGAGTAAGATAACTGCAGCAAGGACGTAAATCTACCGTACGAGAGAACTAGACCGCATAGTCGCAGTACTTGCATCGAACGAAAGAAGAAATCAACCCTTTTATGCTGTAGTATTCGTAGCAACTCCGCCCGTCGTTCCCGACAGCAGCAGCAACGCGTCTATCCGGGGACCGATGCCGAAAAATTACTTGAGCCCCCAAACCACTACAAGCACGAGCAATAGCAATAGCGATAGAAATAGAAAGAGCACGAGCAATAGAAATAGCACGAGCAATAGAAATAGCACTAGCACTTGTCATCACCAAGAGTTGCCTCTTCGAGCAGGGGTTTCTGTTTCGAGTCAAACGATCCGATCCCGAAGCCGAACCCCCAGTATCGGTCGCAACATGAATTCACGGAACGTCGAACCATTCCGCGATGTGGCGGAACCTTCGTTGCGCCGGAACGATGTATCTTCCTCAACAATAAGCTCGATGGAAGTTCCCGAAAACCTCGACGCCGAAATTAGCAGCAGCAGCAGCAGCAGCAGCAGCACTGCCGCAACCAGGAACTGGAAAACAAAGGTTTTCGCCGGCTTTACCTCCCTGAGGAATTCTCCATCGGAACTCTATAAGGTGTACGCGCTCAAATTCCTGGATTCCTACAGCTACTTTTCCTTTAGCATTGTTTTTACTCTCTTCCTTTCGGACGATTTCGGGTATTCCGATATCGAGGCGGGAGCCATTTACGGAGCCTGGGGCGCCATGATCACGGTTTACGGTTTTTGCACCGGATTCTTGGTCGACAACATCGGGGTTTCCAAGAGCCTGAGAATGGGATACGGCCTATCTCTGCTGGGACGATTAGGGATCTTCGCCACCACTTCCCGAAAGATGCTGCTCTTTCACATTTACCTCACGATGCCCCTCGGAAGCTGCCTGGGAATTCCCGTCCTGTCCACCGGCATCCGGCGATACACGCACGAAAAGAATCGGGGCTTTGCCTTTGGGCTTTTTTACGTGGTCATGAACATTGCGGCGTTGGTTTCCGGCCCGGCGGTGGACATGCTCACCATTTGGTACAAGGGCGGCGAGAGCGAGGCCGGGGGCGAAACCTACGGTGCCGAAAACGAGGCCGGAGGCGGATGGTCTCTTTCGTCCTATCGAGCCATTATTCTGTCGGGAATGATTGCCAATGTTATTGCCTGTTGTATAACCTTCACCGTTCGAGAAATCAAGGTAGAGGACCCAGCCAAGGTGAAAGCAACCACCAGCAACTGCCGGTACGAAAACAGCGTCGACGCAAACAACAACGACGAAAACAACCGGCGTCTCTCCAGCAATGGAAACGGGGTGGCAACTTTTCGACCCAAGACCGGAACTCCCTGGAAGATCATAGCCGAAATATGGAAATCACCCTCGTTTCGAAGGTATCTAGTGGTGGTTTTCATCACTTTGAACGTTCGGCAGATTTTCCGACACATGGATGGCACCTGGCCAAAGTATATGATCCGAGGTACGCAACGCAGATCGTATTGTTTTTATTTGAGGATACCCGGCACCAGAGGGTCGGAGATGACAGTGCTGATTGCTACGGTCACTTGTATCCATTGTTTCAACGAGCGCAGTCGAGCCAACTCGTTCCTTTTTTTCTTTTTCTTTTGTGCTACGTCCCTCTCTTTCAGAATTCGGTCCCGATGTTCCCAAGGGGACGATTTATTCCATCAATCCCGCTATTATTATATTGTTGGTGCCAATCATTTCGGCCACGACCGCGAATATCGACCCCCTCGTCATGATCCACGTCGGGACCTACGTATCGGCCGCTAGCGTCTTTTTCTTGGTTGCGTCGACCAGCATTTGGTCTTCGTGCCTCTTTGTCTTCGTTTTGTCCCTGGGGGAAGCCATCTGGAGCCCGCGACTGTACGATTACACCGTGAGTGTTTCGGAAGAGGGACGCGAGGGAACCTACATGGCCCTGAGTTCGGCGCCGCTCTTTCTAGCAAAACTGCCGGTGGGGATTCTGAGCGGTTTCCTTCTGCAGCGGTATTGCCCGGAAAATCTTGAGGAGGGCGAGGTTCGGCACAGCCGTACCATGTGGCTCATCATTGGATCGATGACGGCAACTTCTCCCCTCCTGATGACGTGCTGTTGGAGATACGTTTCGAAAAAAGATCGCAGGTCCAACGACGAGTTTGGCGACGGGGTGGCCTACACGGAACTCCAGACCGTCCGGGTGGATTCGCCGAGAGAATCATTGTAGAACGAGGGAGAAAGAAAGAAAGAACGATAGATAGATATGTTTTTTCCCGCACTCGGTACAAAGCACAAATAATGACTCTTTGTCTTGGGCGGGCAATACTGGTATTGGAGATAAGCTTTTCTTCAGGGTATGCATGCTATTTTAGAGAATCGTATCGAACACAGCTTAACAACAAGCAACGACAAGTCGGTTTGTCGAGGGCAAGTACCATTAGAAATGATCTAGTCAAGCACATTATGCTATAATCGAACAGAACCCGAGCACAACCGAATCAAATAGTTTGCTGGGCAGGAACGAAATTAAATTATGACAGCGCCTTGGTCGAAAAGGTTCCCAATATAAGATACTCGGAGGTGGGCATCCACTCGGGTCGGTTGGGATTCCCTCCCTTGATCACAAGCGATCCATTCGGAGCGATCTTGACCCCGTTCTTGGCCACCGCCGAGGATTTGGGCGGCGATCGGCGCTCGAGCTTTTCCTTGCGCAGCTTTAGCTTGTCGTAGGCATCCGCATCGGAAAACATAGTCCGAAACTCCTTGAGTTGGTCCAGAAAATTCTTCGGCGTTCCCTCCATCGTGGTCCTCCGGGTGTCCCGGGTTCGTTCCTCGATGGCCGTGAGATCGTTCAGGGCCACCTCGTATTCTTTTTCGAGCGCCTGTAATCCGGCCGGATCGTCCCACACCCCGGTGGTGAAGAATATTCGCGTCTTGGGCAGAATCTCGACGTCGCGTCGTTGGGCACCGCTCTCGCAGTCCAACCAGAAGCCGAGGATTCCTCCCGGTTGGACTAGTCCGCCCTCCGCGTTTTTTATGTCCGCCGTGGGTCGTTGGATGCACCATCCCCCGTCGGTAAATTTCACGGTCTGGGTTCCCTTTTCGGACACAAAGGTGGACGGATTGTAGGGCTCTTGGTCCTTTGCATTCGCATTTGTATTGCCGAGGTGATTGACCCGGACGACCCCCGTTCGTTCTCTCGGCCCAATGAGGCCTTCCCCGCGCTGATTCGACGGAAGGAGGTCGTCCGTGAATTCGATGTCGGCATCTACCACCAAGCGGCCTCCCGATTCGGCCCATCCGGGATACCGCTTGGGCATCCACGTTCCTGGTTGCAAACCAACGTCGAGACGGACCCTCCATTTCGTTGTCGTCAGTCGGGAATAGTCGCTGCCGATGCTCTCCGACAGCAACTGCTGCAGGCAAAAGACTCTCGGCAGCAGAGCGGCTGCCGCGCACAGCACGAGCCACAACAGGAAGGGGTGGTGATTACTGCGAGTACTCATTCTCATGGCACCGGGAATGCCGCGATTCTGGGGTGCTGTTGTTGTTGTTGTTGTTGTTGTTTGGAATGGAATGCAATGCAATGCAATGCACCGAATGAATCCGCGGGCAACTGCTATTTGGGAGTGAGATTTTTTCGAAATGACGGCGGCAATGGCAATGACAATGGCAATGGCGACAGCGATGGCGACGATAGCACGCAGATATTTTTGTGTGTTTTGCTACGATCAGTACGGCCATTCTCCATTCTCGTGAATTCCGCGGACATGGGTTTTGCAGTTTCTCGACAGATTCATCAATTGTGTCGGTGAGACAAGATCTGAGAAACGACGAAGAACTTCCTTCGTCAAGGACACGTTTCAGTCCCAGGAAACTCGTGAATGACCAATTGTAGTCGATCTGGTCAAATTAACATGACGTTGCCTCGTATTTCGTACCGTACGGTAGAGTACAGACCGTTACCTAAGGTAGTGTTGTACCGGTGCTGTAGCTTACGAATCATTTACATCCGTACGGTACAAGTAAGACTAACAGTAAGAGCGTAGTCGTACGAATACCGTACCGGGACGG